>JAFIDM010091499.1:0-29107 GCA_023159025.1 Thereuonema tuberculata
AGGCTGACTGTGTATATTTACAGGATGACATATTAACACTGACTATATTGACTGGCTGTACATTAGACTGGCTATATATATGCATGCTATGTTTTATGTACCTAACAATCTTATAAAATATAGTATAATATAGCTAACTGAAAAACAACAAGTGTAATTCATTTTTTTTAATTTTAAGTACAAATTACAATAATTGGATGAGTACATAAAGTACTTTAATAGTTCATAATGAAATTGTTCTATTCTTCAATTTCGATTAAAAGTTCTTAGTTCAATAATATTAATATCTCTGCTCGGCATTGCTTAAGTTGTTTAAGGAGTCTTATCGTTGAAGGTTCACTAACACACTGATTATGGAAGTTCACACAAAGTAAATCACATGACGTTCTGTCACTGCTTAATAAATTAATAAATTCACTCACTAAAATACGTTTGCTAATTTCACACACTTTCAAAATTAGCACACTAAATCTTCTACTTGAAGATCAATCAAATAATAAACTTATAGATTTAGTCACTATCGAAGTAACACACTTGGTTCTTCTGTAATTCAAAGCACTAACTATTTTGCACTATCTCGCCGATGTCTTATTATCTTCACTTTAAGATAAAGTTATAATATCAGCTATTTCAAAATTATTCACTTGCTACTGTCGATGATATTCACCCAATAAATGTTCGTTGTTATTTCGTAGATTATCCACTTGTAACTTTTAGTAATGTATCCACAGTTCTTGAAATGATTTGACTACGTTGACTTCTTATGACAATTATTTCACACAATTTCGCTTGTTAACTTTCCAACTTCTCTTAATTTTCCCGCTTGCTTGCTTCAATAAACACTCGAATGAATAACTGCAATGTGGTTTTCTTTTGAATCAATCGTAGGCATTCTATCTTCAGCTTTGTGCAGTCTCAGTTTGAACCATAAAACAGCGAATTGGAATAGGCCTAACGATTTTCTACACAACGAAAGTATCGCTCAAAACTAACTAACCGTATATAAATTGCTGCCAACTTGTCTTATATATGTTCAGCAAATCCAATATATTCCAGGGTTGACGAAATAGATTGCTTGAACGTTAAAAATAACTTATTTTAACATTCTTTGACAAGACCGCTATCGACAACCGTTAACGCTTCTCCTAGGAGGAAGGACCCGGTTGATCATGTGATTTCTCTGCGCGTAGGCTTGTCAATTTCTCGTCGGCCTCGAATCTTTAAATATCGGTTTCCGACTTTAGAATAATACGTCTCAAATTAATGGAAAAAAGTTTTTAACTTTCATTGTTATTTCTTTCTTCTGCAGTTATGAAATTCCTTGAGAGGGCTCACTTGAGAGTAGTGCACCGTGAGATTAGTGCACTGCATTTATTAAATTTGATAAATGTCTTTAAAATTATCATATTTACTGGTTATTGTGCATTATCATCACTGAATTAAGGTAACAGCAATTTCCTATTGTAATCCAGGTAAGCTAATTTTTAAAATTTTTCATATAAAGATCCTGGAAGGGATCATATCTCAACTTGTCTAACCTACAGCTAATCGGCGCACACGATTTATCTGGCGCATCGCACCAACAGCTTGAGCTTATACTAACTTGAATATTTTCCCCCCTTATTTCTTTACATTATTAATATTTAAGTAATTTGATTAAAAACATTTCAAGCAAATACAAAATGTTTCATTCGTAGCAGAAGTGAGCAGATAGTGAGCACAGTTGTGTCAGTTCCAAGAAGTGCGCCCAATCTCAGGATATTTTAACGTGCGCTAATCTCACGAGCGCTACTCAATACAGTATCCTATTTAACTGGATTGTTTTAGTAATCTGGTAGTTGCATGTTGATTAAGCTACAAAGAGATAAGATTGAGGCAATTAAACGAGTTTGTGATTGAAATTACAAAGAATGATTTAATCATTCGTTTTCTTTCATTTTAAACAGCATCTGAACAATTTTACGTTCTCCATGAACTACACTTCAGGAATCGCTGTAGAATAATGTTGTAGAAGCGTATCTTCTTAAAAATGTCTTATAAAATTGTAAGTAAAACGTAAACATTTAATCCATTATTTTAATTCAAAATGTATATTTAACAAAGCCTTTAAAAGTACAAGGTTCAGGCAGAGATAACATCAACTGAAATATTGAAAAATCATTCTCAAAACTGAAAACCAATTCTCAATTCTGAAGAGTTTATATGGAAAATAAAATAACCCTCTTCAGATTTTTAAGTATTCCCAACTGCGATCTCTTTTGAATCACGCGTTTGTTTGTCGCATAATACAGAGATACATTTTCTTTAAAATACAAGTCCATAAATTCTATTGTTTATTAATACTGTATTCTTTTCTGTGGAAAAAAAAGTATTGATAACAAGGTTGTTGATAAAAATTGATGAAAATAAATAAACAGAAATAGATTTAGACAAAAAATGTAAATGTTCGTAGCACTTCATAATGATGCTATTTTTTTAACGCTTTATTTTTTGAAAAAAAAAGTCAATATTTTTAATGATGCTGTAAACTTAGTAAAAGTAATTCCTCCCACTTCACTTTTTCTTCTCCACCTTTCATTCTGACATCAGTAAACGTGAGACTATTATGTGATTCGTTTGTCCAGTGATCACCTTAGTTCAGTAATTGCCGCACCCTCTATAGTTCAATACCTTAGCGAAATGCTAAAAAACTGTATTGAAACACTTAATACTCGAAATTAACATTATACTTCTTGAAAAAAGTCTTTTGCAAAGTAACATCTTTACATAATTATTGCATTTAGAGTACAACGGAGCACTTAGGTAAAATATGAGGCTTATAGCCTTTATCAGTCCGTAGATATTTCCCCTTTGTTTTCAATATGCACATTTTTATTTTTAAAGTATAATGCATGGTACAATACCTATCAAAAAGTCATCTTTGTCTCTGTTTTCGATCTATTTTTGTATTTAATAACTTCACTTTATATGTATTCACCAATTCAAGAGACAATACAAATTGTTTTCTAAATTGTTCTGTTTCCATCTGCATTTTTTGTTCAGTAAGGATTTTTTTTTTTGCTTAATTCGTATTTATTTTAAGAAAACATACTTTTTTCCAATATTATCGCAACCACTTTTGTCTCCGTTTCTTAATATTGTGGCAGAAATTATCAATAACAATTGTTTCAAGAAAAACATTTTAGTCTTCGGTTGATAGCCTGAAAATTGTGTAGTAATTCTGGTATTTGATCACAATAGGCCTAAATTAAAAGAAAATAAGAAACCTATTTCGTAAATTCCTCTTACCTTGCCAACCAAACTGATTTTCGTTATTCGATTTGCATTTCAAAGAACGGAATTGAATTACCAATAAAATGTTCCACCAACTTCGTTAAAACTAGTTCTAATTACTTTTCTCCGTAAGTCTTTTTGGATGACTAACGAGGTAGTAAATCAAAAATCCTCCTCCGCTTTTACTTGAGGCAGTGCTTACGTGACTGGCGGATGTTATGGTAATGATAATGCTCATTCCATTTCTCTGTGGGGCTGTTGAACACGACCTAGGAAATAAATGTTAATTTGCATTATTGCCAAATGCATGGTTTTGTTCTTGGGAGGCAAGTTCTTGCAAGAATTGCTGGAATTCTTCCTTAGTTAAAATTCCTCTTCTTGTTGAAAGAATTCGCAGAAGATTGGTGGAATTCCTGAGAGATGCTATTAGAATCACAGACCAAAAACACAGAACTTAACTGAGATGAGAGGAATCGAACTCGTTTTATCGATCTGATGAGAAAGATTTGTAATTACAAAGCAACCATCAGATTCCTAAGTTAAATAATGTAAGGGATAAAAATTCAAAAGATTAGCTTCGGTAAATTTCAAAATATCTTTTTTTAATTATTGTAAATTTAAAAGAAATATTAGTATAATGTTTTCAGTTTCATTAATAAATGTTTTATACAGAGATTTTTAAGTCCAGTTGTAATTATTGTGAATGGATTAGTATAGAAGACAAATCAAATTTCATATAGAGTTTGTATATATATTATCAATAAGATTAAAAAATAAATTTATCTAAAAAAAGGGTTAAGTTAGCTATCCCAGCGTGTCCCATTGAGATGCTGGAGATAAGGCTCCAACATTTCAGTGACTCGAGACAGAGATAATGTCGGGTGGTCAGCACAACGCTCGCCCATGCGCCTGTACCCCCGGGAAAGAATCCTGTACCCATTCTATAGTGGGCTGGGTAGACCCTAGGATCTGTTTGGAGGAGAATGGAGCGTGGAATCGAGCCCTCAAACCTGCAGCCAAGCGCCCTTACCATTCGGCTACCGGACCCACAACCTAAAAAAAAAAAAAAGAGCATAAATACATTTCGCGCCAAACCACAGCACAGAGTTTAGCATAAAAATAAACCTTGATCTTGTGGTTTCCATTAGTTGCTTCAATATAACTGACATAAAACTGTTCATAAAAGTAAATTAAATAATTTGTAAGACATTTTAAAGTAATTTAATACAATTTACAATACAATTTTAAATAATTTATACTTTTAATTTAGAAATTACCTTTCAGACTGTATACTTTCATACAATTTTAATTCTAATACCAGATCTTTTATTTTACAATGTACATTCTTCTATTCACTTAACCTTTTATACAATTACTATAATGCAGTGCTTCTCAATCTTTTTGTTTCTTTTATATTTCCGGAAATCCGGCACACACTAAACTTTCATTGTTTTTTTATTGCTTTAATAGAATCCTGTGATAAAGACCTATAAATATAAGAATCTATTTTCAGTTTTTAAAATTACCCTGAAATATCGTGGGAATCACAGTGGATCCTCCAAAGCTTAAACAAACAATAAAAAAAAACACCCAAAAAATATAGGTGAGAAAAATTTCAATGAATTTTTGAAGCGCATAAATAGAAACAGCCGTTCTAGGATGTCACTTAGTAAACAACTTGGTTTCGCCAATTGATACCTGAAATATATTTTTAAGCCGATGTGAATGAGAATTAATACTTTCTTATCCTTAGTTGTTAGAATGAAACTGAATATAGTTCATGTTTCTATTTTAAGGGTATTTGACGTCTATATTTAATTCTAGATACGACTATTTGATTAGTGGGAAATATAAATTTTAATAGAAGTAAAGGATTAGAGATTGAGAAAGTTTTTATTTATTTGGCTAATGAAATGGTAGAAAATTGCATGAAGAAAAGCAAAAAAGTCGTAATAATTGATGAATTTAAAAAATTATGATTATTGAAATAAATAATGTTAGTAACTAAAACAATTGTATTGAAATAATAAGGGTTTTGTAGCATTTAATTGCAGAAATCTAACAATTGTAACTGAAATAACAACGTTTGTAGTATTTAAAGGGATGAAAATGTTTGTTACTACATCTAAGAAGTGTACGTGCATGATATCACCTGAATGTATATTATTATAAGCAACAAACTTGAAAAAGGAAGAAAGAAAAATTCTTTCGAAAATTCGGAATTAAAATATGATTTTATATAATATGAAGAGTAGATGAAGTATTTATTTTTGGGAAATTATATGTTAAATACAGATACATTTTCGGAATTTTCCCGCGAAAATGACTGAGAAGCTCTGATATAACGTAAATTTTAAAAGAAAAGGAAGAGGGAAAATAAAACAAGTGAATATAATTTTGTGCTAAAGCATAAATTTAAGGACAGCCCATAATAAATAAAAAAATTACAAATAATAATAAAAAAAGGAAGTACAATAACCTAAGGAAAAAAAAAAAGAAAAAAGAAACCTTAGGAAAATAAGAAAAATAACAACAACAAAAAAACCCACGCGGACATTGAAGAAAAAAAGATTAAGGGAAAAAAAAATAGATATTCAGATTTGAACCGGCGCCCTTCAGTGTATGACCTTACGCATCAACCTACAGCTGACAACTGAAATGGTTGCATTTCTAACGTTTAAGCTATTATTAGAAATCCAATTGAAAACAATGCTAAATATTTCGAACATGGGGAGGGGGCGTTGGCCCCTGAAAATACCCCTGTTTAGGTCTCTGAATCCATTTGTCAATCCGACCTTCCGTTCGGGAGTTGTTAGGGGTGGACAGACACGAACGGATGGACGGACAGGACAAACGCAATAGCTATCGATTTTGGTCACTGTCACAATAGCTCCCAGATCGCTAAATATTTAATTTAAAAGCATTTTAATGTGAATTTAAATCAAAAAGTTTAAAATACAGTATAGTTTTTTTTTTTTTTTTTAAGTTTGGGTTTGCTCAACGAATAATGGCTTTTATATGTTACGTAGTCCGAAATATTGAACGAATTATTTTTAACTTATTACTGATCTTGTTCCTTTTTTTTTTTTTTTTTTTAATTTTTTTTTTTTTTTTTTATTTTTAAATTTTTTTTTCAAACTTGTATAAGGCTTAATTGTTTTTTTTTTTGTTTTTTTTTAAATTTTTTAATAGGTAATTTTATGTTAATATTTTGCATAGAAGACTATTTTAAATAATTTAAGTTACCGGCTGTTGATGTTGCGGTTTCAGTGCACGAGACTGTTTTAGAATTTTCGTAAATATTTACGATTAACAAAGTGGTATCAAATTTACAAACCGCGGCGGACCTGCGTTGTCTGGCAGAAGGTCTTTGTGAGTTCCTTTCGGGATTTTGTAATTTCTCTCTATTATGTTTATAGTTACAGTTCGAAGTTTTGTCTGTCCTTATGTATTTACAGACATTCAACAATTCCATTTCACGAGGATCAAATATTATGAAAATTAAAATGTAATAATAAATACAGTAAAAAATTCTTGAACGAGTAATAGAACAAAGCACGAGCATTAATAAATCGATTAATATACATCGATAAATATCCCGCAGTTCTAATGCAGGAAATGTTGTCACTTTCGTGGGCAAAGTATCTAACCCAGGGCTTCACGTAAACATTTTCAAAAACAAAAATTATATGTGTCTCTTGTGCCTCTGCAAGTTTCAATAAGACGTATTTGATGGTTCAAAAGGTATAAGAAGGAAAGCCTAGATACACACAAAACTGATTTTATAAATCTAACTTGGCTAGGAAAGTAGGCTAAATGGCGCTTGTTCAATTGGCCTTAATGTAATACAAGATAAAACTACAAAAGAGAGAATATAAGTTGTTGTTCTTTTTTTTTTTTAAGTCCTTTTAAATAGACGTTAGCAGGTTTGTTAGCAACGATTAGCACTTGGAACCTACAATTCTTAAATATATATATATATTTTTTACTTTAGTACTTTAGCTACTGAATCTCGAGTAACAGATGTTAAGCTGTTGTTATCAGAACCAGCCTTTGCCCAACTTCAATTTCTCTTTTTGATGCTGTCAACACTTCGACCACCAAAATTTATGGGCTGCAGAATGAAAAAAGTTGTAGAAGAAAGTTCCAGAAGAAACTGACGGCTGTGGATTTAAAGCATTTATTTCATTTATCAATTCCTAACTTGAAACAAAGTTAAGTTGGAAAAGAATCTCTCGGTTTCAAATAAAAATAATAATAATAAAAAAAAGCCCTAATAAAATACAAACCAGGATTTGTCTGATGTAAATTACTGTGAACTGCCACATATTAATCGACAAGCCTATTAAATATTAAAGAACAGTAATAATGAAGAATTGTAACATTAAAAATTATATATTACTAGGCCATCCCCCGTGTATACGCGCTTGTTTTTCTATATCACATTGAATTTGGTTAAGTAAGAATATTATATTTAAAATATTGCAACATTTCGGCAATTATAGTTCTAATTGTCATTTTCGAATTACAAATAAACAGACGGATCGGAAATAAATAAACAATCTTGAGATTTAAAAAAAAAAAGATTGAAGACATTCATTACTGATGGGGGGGGAAGGGGAAGGAAACATAAGTCAAAAAACAATATAATGTTAATTGTAGTCGCCCGTGACCTAATGGATAAGATGTCTGACTTCGGATCAGAAGGTTGCAGGTTCGATTCTCGTCGCGGACGTTTCATTGTAAAAAATATATCTATTCTATTTTCAATTCTCACAGGAAATTGCGCGGACAGACAGAGAAATAAAAAATCTTAGTAATATAGATTAGTCTATTATTACTGTTGTTTTTATAAACTTACATATATGCATGTAACAGTCATGAATCGCATTAATTAAAAGGAATTAATTAAAGATTTATTTTCAGTTGTTTTTATAGCTTTTTAAATTTTTTACAGTTTATATTACGAAAGAATACAAAAGGGACTAATGGATTAATCATTCCAGTTATCTCGGCGATATCTATTGTTGAAAAACTGAACTGTTTTAAACTATTTGTGAATGTATGTAAAAATAATGCGATGATGTGTAATATTGTAATTCCTTATATCTTGGGCGTATCCATGTTGCTTATTGATTGATTTGGTTTATTTATATTTTGAATAACTCGGAAATCGGTTGGAGTAAGATACATGTTCTTACAAATATTTTTCTAAAAATGACGATAAAAACTTTGACCTCCCAAAATATTGACCCTTTCTCTTGGGACACCCTACAAATAACATACATAATTCTAAAAACAATATATTACGATAGTAATAACATTGTATTGGATTGGCCGAAAAGTTCGTTCGGTTTGTTTTTTTTACGCACGGTGGCTCTATTAGCGCTTAGGTTTTTTATCGTCTTTTGACACCATTTTTTTAGATTGTATTTGTGACAGTCGTCATATCAGCGTGCATTTAAAACAAAAACTGATCAAAATTTTGACGCCAGTTTAATATTAAAGATGGAAGACAATAAGCACTAAAGACCACATGTTTCTTGATGATCAGACAAAAACTGTTACAGCTTGGTTGATTCATCCGCCCTATTCACCAAACATTGCACCTTCGGATTTCAATTTATTTCGGTCTTTACAAAATTCTATTAATGCAAAAAATTCAATTCCCTGGAAGACTCCAAAGGCATCTGGAACGTTTTTTTGCTCAAAAAGATAAAAAGTTGTGGGAAGATAGAATTATGAAGTTGCCTGAAAGATGGCAGAAGGTAGTGGAACAAACCGTTGAAGACGTTGTTCAATAAAAGTATTGGTGAAAATGAAAAATGCTTTTCATTTTTACTTAAAACCCGAGCGAACTTTTTGGCCAGCCCAATACAATAAATTTTATCTAGATTAAAATGATGATAATGTGCAATTCTTTTAACTGTGACTACACACTGTCATTTTATGGCTATAAAAATAGCTGAGTTTTCTGAGCGATTGCTAAAATTAAAAGAGGCATATTTCAGAAGTGACCTTATTCTCGTGATGGCCTTATTGAACAACATGTTAACCAAAAGTAAGTAATCCAACTAACAATTGAAAGGAATTTGTAAGTGAAAAGTGTTAATTTTCAAAATTTTGATTAAATAAATGTAATAGAAGTAATTATATGTAATTTTTTATCGGTTGTGAAACTTAGTTTTTATAGGTTACAATATTGCTCGTGGACGATTCGACTGCAAATAATTTCTCATCTTGAATGTTATGAGTTTGCCTTTTTTAGTTTATTTGTTAGTGTGTTATTTACGTAATGAAATAACACCAGTAAAAATTCATCCAATGTAACAGTGTTTCTGAATCTTTCTGAGGTTGCCATTTCGTGTATCTTGAATAACGACAACAACAACATTTTCATATAGGGTTTGAAGTTTTCTTTAATCAAAAAACCCAAACAAGTTGTCTATGAAAGTAATCTTATCAGACTTTGTATCGCTATGGATCCACATCTCGTACGAGCTCGCCCTGAGGTGATGCGTCCCATCGTTTGAGAGTAACATATAGAAGCAATGTTAAGCCTAGCATTTCTCTCGACGAATGAATATCTTCAATAAATGAATATTACAAGTAATAGATTCCAGAAAATTTATCGTTTCCACCGAAAGTATAGTATATATTTTTTTTACGTATTTCATAGCCCTAAAATTATTTTCTAACTCTAGAATGGTTTCTTTATATAGTAGATGTAATAGCTGGTATAAAAGTGTTGCAGGGCTGTTGGCAATTGATTGTGGGCGAACAGCACCAGCATTAAAGTCAATCTGCCGTAAAAGAAGATGGCGTAGTGACGATGGGGGGAGTTTTTATTTGCAATCCACTGTTTCGCGAAGTACTTTGTGCCATTGCAAAAATTTTGCTTATTGCAGCGCAGGTTCGGCAATTAATTTCCTTCCGGCAAGGAAAATGGAAGGGAATGAATCTTGGTCCGCCCCCCTCTCTTCATATAATTTGACATTGCTTCTTCCTTCCATTTATTTACTCCACCATAAAACCCGAGTCCTCATTTTTCCTTGGACTCCCATAATGGAAACGTCATTGTACACCTCCCTTTGCACCTTGGGAGATAAGTGCCGACAGCACCACCTTCGTCCAGGAAGGCGCCATTATTGGGCTTGGATCTTTTGTTACGTGGTTTCTGCAAATGAATGAGATGCATTTTGGGAATTTCTTCAAAGATGGCGACCATCTTGTTCTTGGTAACCTTATTGGCTGGCTCCCAAAACTTTTTGACGAATTAAAACAAGTTAAAAATAAGATTAAAACAAACAATTTCTTCGTAACTAATATTTTAAATAACTTCTTTAATACCAAAAGTTAATATCGTCTGTGAAGTTTATGGAGTTTTTGGTAGTAAAGAAGTTATTTAAGTTATAAACAAGATTAAAACAAAAATTAAGGGAGAGAAGTTTAAGAAAAATACATGTTATGCATATTTTTGTTTTATTTAAGTCTTTGTCCTTTCCCTAAACACAACTGAAACACGAAACTTATGTAAAATCAACATAGTAAATTTTTGAATTCTCTATGAAAACTATCCATATTTTTTTTCCTAAGTTTCTTACCTATGAGTTTGTTTGTATCGTAGATAATTATGGAAAGAACCGAAGGGTTTCCCCCCCCCCCTCCGAAAATCTCGAAATGTTTAGCATATTTTTTTTTTGATTGGAGAGCCTATTGAGAGGACCTTGGCCTTCCGATATATTGAAGATGACTTTTTTTTTTTTTTTTTTCGGTTAATGGAGGGTCGGCTCCCTAAGATGTCCCTCCAGAAATAAAATCCTGTGTATGTCACTAGTCTGTATCAACATGAATAGGCAAAGTTTGAATAATAAAAAAAAAAAGTTAATTTCTTAGTAAATATTTGATTTTTAAGCATGTACGATCATAATTATTTCGCCTTAAAACTCGAAATTTCTCTTAGTACATATCGATATGTGATACCAACATTGAACTAAAGCTTTAGTAAACCTCTGGTAGACATATTTTGTAGAAATAGAAAGAAAGAACCTTTGTAGATAGCGTCTACAATAACACAAATTATCTGATAAAATAATAAAATGATTATAAATTAATTGCTGACATTGTATTTACATTTTGAGTGTTTACATTCTGTTCAGGAATGCTTAAGATCTAAAACATGACGCTTCTACGGAAAGAAGTAAGGAAATTTCGTCGGAATCAATGTGAAGCCTGAAAAGCTAAAATAAGCAATAAAAAAAACCTCATTAAAAGGATAACTGGCGAGAAAATTCATGTGTACGCTACACGCGGTCGCTACGAATTTATTTAGCACATAAAAATCAGCGGCGTATTTAGCGTCATCGCCGGTTATCCTTTTGATGATTTTTTTTTATTGTTATTTTAGCTTTTGAGGCGCCACATTAATTCCGACGATATTTTCTATAGACCTGTGTCTAGAGACCTCGTTGTTTACTGGTGACTGCTGATGATCGCCATATTAACGTGAAACAGCTGTTCTAGGATGTCATTTAGTAAACAACTTGGTCTCATCCTTTATTAAGTAAGGAAATTCTTTACACAAACCAGTCTCGTTTTGTTCTCGTTAAGATTGCGCTTAAAAATACCGTTTGGCGAAGCGACAAAGAAGTTGGTTTTGCGACTTTAGTTTTTGCTATTTATTCTCAACTCCTCCCACAGCAGAGATAAAGAAAAGGAAATTGTTTTTTTCGCTTAATCTTTTTTCTCAATGTCCAAGTGTTTTTTTTTTGTTTTTTTTTTTAAATGAGCTCTGACCACTAGAAAGTTGTTACGCCAATTATATTGCACAAAGAAAATTAAAAAAAACAAAACAAACAAACTTCTAACAAGTAAGAATTTTTAATTAATTGAGTAGGGAATTATTCTTAAGTAGTAATTCTGGTGCTCGGTACGAATCCATGAAAGACTTTTGTCTTCTTTCCTAATTCCCAAATACGGTAAGGCTTTTGGGAATGATACTTCTTATAAAGAAGTTATAAGAAGTTAAGAAGTGGAAGTTAATCTTAAAAATAAGTTCTCTCGATTAAGAAAAGCGGATAAAGAGTTTCTGAAGAAACAAAAATCCTTATTATTATTATTATTATTACTATAATTTTTTTGTTATTTCGATAATATCTTTTAATTATTATTAAATTTAAGCATTCCCAAACACTACTCACTAAAAAGTAGGATTATTCTATTTATTAAGAGCTTTGGTATTGAGATTAACTCAGCACTATTTAAGAGTTCAGCGTGAGTCATTTCAAAAATAGTTTTTATGAAAATTGATTTATAATGAATACTTTCTTAAAAGTTGTATTTTTTGCGTAGTTTCCTAGGAAGTTGTAAGAGTCGTCAAATCAGTCGGTCGATCTGTGTATATGGACGTTGTGTGTCCAAGTATGAATGTCTGTGTGATAACTTTTGAAGATTTGAATGGATCTGCTAGATCTAAATTTTGCACTTGAATTTTTAGCGACCTATTTGAGAGCTATTGTGATAGCGACCAGAATCGGTAGCTATTGCGTTTGTCCTGTCTGTCTGTCCGTGTTTGTCCACCCCTAACCACTCCCGGATGGAAGGTCGGATCGGCAAACGGACGTCACCAAAATGTTCAGAGGTCCAAACAACGGTATTTTCAGGGGCCAATGCCCTCCCATGTTCGAGATATTTGGCATTGTTTTCATTGTATTTCCTCTATTAGCTTAAATGTTGGAAATGCAACCATCTCATTTCCGTTGTCAGCTGTAGCAAATCGGCAAAGTCTCGAACTCATACACTGAAGTTTATTGTCGGTTCAAATCTACTGTTTTGTTTTGTTTTTTGTTTTTCTTAGAAAAATAAGAAAAAAATAAAAAAAAATTGGGAAAAAAATAAAAGTTAGGAAAAAAATAAAAAAAAAAAGTTAGGGAAAAAATAAAAGGAAAATAAGAAAAACTTGCGGACATTGAGAAAAAAAAAGATTAAGAGAAAAAAGAAGAAAAAAGATTAAGAGAAAAAGGAAAAAAAGGATTAAGAGAAAAAAGAAAAAAAAAAGTAGATGTACGGATTCCAACAGACAACTTTCGACAAATAGTCCGAGACTTGAAACATCATGCTATAGCTGATAACTGAAATGAGATGGTTGCGTTTTCCAACGTTTAAGCTGATAGTGGAAATCCAATGAAAAGAATGCCAACTATCTCGAACATAAGAGGGAGGGGGCGTTGGCTCCTGAAAAACCCATTCCTACGTTGTTTGGGCCTCTGAACACGATGTTGAAATCCGTTTGTCGATCCGACCTTCCATTCGGGAGTTGTTAGGGGAGGACAGACACGGACGGACGGACAGGACACATGCAATAGCTACCGATTTTTGGTCGCTATCACAATAGCTCACTAATAAATGATATCAGAAAGAATTGTCTTTCTAAACTGAATTATAGATAAATAATTATATAAATCATAGCCGGCGAAGCAACAATGAAGAAGAGAGAGAGAGAAAGAGTGAGATGTACGACGAGTATGGTAATAATAAAAAGGGAGAATCGTCGGATGTCATATAAGCAAATATGAGGATATTAAAAAGATGAAGTGGAATTCTATGTGGTGATGAGAGAATATTCCAATAAGAAATACCACGAAATAAAGTCAGATCAAATGCACAATGGACGACGTAAATTTAAGGAAAATTACAAGATGAAAGCTGGGTAACGCTTATATACATGGAGACAACCGGAATATAAGGGGTGACCAAGGCAAAGGTGAAAGAAAGTTCTCTGATTCCGGGCCAGTTCACCTGTTTTGGGAAAAGCTCATCAATGTGCGTTGCACTCTCAGGGCGAAATGAGGTGATGCTCTGTCTTGTTGAAACCTCAGCTATGCCTTTCAGCTGGAGTTCAGGCAACAACCATTCGTTAATCAGATAAGTCGTCTGATTCACTGGGTCATTGAAGAAATATGGTCCAAGCAGATGTTCATCTGTTTCTCCAGCCCAAATCGTAATGTGGTGGATTTTTTTTCGAGTTCTTGAAAGAAATGTGGATTTTCGTATGACCAAAACTAAACGTTCCGATCTTTCGAACTTTGATAGATAGCACATTCATCACTATACAGAACTCTTCGTTGATCTCTTGTTGGGAAATGTTGGAGAAGCAGGCTGCATTCTTCTTCGCGCCGTGTTAAATACACATCTGCTAGCTCATGCACTGACAACCGGTGAAAAGGAATCGCTTTCAAATCCTTTCCCATGTGGTCTCTCTTGCTAGACCGGGAATATCTAATTCGGCAGTACGCTTAAAGAGTCGACTTCACGGGAGATGGAGTTATGGATTCTTCCACTACAGCACAAGTTTCCAAACGTGCTACGGTCTTTCCGTCCGATGAAGATGATCCCGTCTTCACGGATCCATTCCTTTGCCAATAATGCTCTCGGGGATGGTGGCGCCATCCGAAATCGTAGCTGAAAATTGGTATGAAAGTGTTTGTCCCATATGCGGTCATTCGTGAATCCAAACTTGCAGCCACTAAACGCTGAAGGGAGCCATACCTCACGAGTCCTAGAGTTTATTTTACAGATCCGAAGAATTTACTACGGCTATAGAAAAAAGAAACCACAGGATATAATCATATACTCATAGGAAAATACACAGCCATTGACAAACCGGGATTCGAAGCCAGGTCGTTCTGTCTAAACATTATTAAATTTTTAATAATGAAAATGAAATCTCACCGTACATAAAGAAGCTTTCTCACACTAAGCCATCCTCGACGGGAATCCGGAACAACTGTTTCATCCTTATTAGGAATCTTCAGCCGGATTTACCCTCGATAGTAGGCTTAGAACTGCCCGAAAGGTTATGGAACCACTTCCGCACCCGGCAGTGATACCCAACCAAAAGACAACAACAATAAAAAGAACCTGTGAAATTATTATATTTCTTTATACTACAAAGTTATTCACTTTTTATTTGTTATTAGTATTCTACTCAAGAGATTATTAGTGTTGTTACTAATTGTTATTTGACTTATTTATCTCTTATACTAAATAACATCAAATGAAGGTATAGGCATATTCTGATATTACTTTAGACCGTTGTCAAAAGCCGAAAATCGATGGATTGCGGGTTTTGCTTTGTTTGTTATTTTTTTCCTCACTTATCGATGTATCTACTGCACTGCAATCGTTTTATACTTATATAACTGTTGTAAATAAAATATTTATAATTAAAATAAAAACTGTATACAATGCAAATTCGCCATAATTTCTAGTTTTAAAATTGATCTTCCAACCTATTCGCGAAAGTTTTATCTGCCGTTGTTAAGTCATTTTCTGTTTTAATCAAAAGAAAAGCAAATGAAAATAATAAACAGTTTAACTTAACCTCAGAGCCTAATAAAGGGATGCAGCGAGTACCATGTTTATTAAACTAACGCCATCTGACGGCGGCAGCCAATCGCAAAAGAATCGTATCCGAAAATCAGGCTGTCGCAAAAACTGGGAAACGGTGCAATTGAAAACTGTCGGATGCGCAAACTGTCGTAAAAAGAATTGTCGCAAAACATGGATTTGGGGAAGAAAATTGTAATCTTCCAGATCGTGATAATCTGGAAATAATCATGCAGCAATCAGGCCCTCGACATAAAATTCAGGGCACATACACCAAATGCAGTAACGGGTCCCCCCCCCCTTAATTTCTTATTTTTATTTCCTGCTTTATTTTTTTTAAAGAATTATTAAAATTTGAAGTGCATAATCCCTCTGCAGTCAATTTTTAAAATCAAATATTTATATACAAGTATATTTTTTTAAATTCCCTGAACACAAATAGGTTTTAAATTTTATTTTATTTCACAGCTTTCGAATTTCTTGCTAATTACAGTCGGACCTCTATTTAGCGAACCTTTATTTTACGAATTTCTCTATTTTGCGAACTTTTCTTTGGAACCAAGAATATTTTGCTAATTTCTTCGTAAAATAACCTCCAAATAGCGAAGTGCATTTTCTATTTAACGAACTTTTTCGTGGTATCTATTTTTTTTTCTTTTTTTTTCTCCTTGAAATGTTTTTATTATCAATATTCCCTTAGAGGAAATGAAAGAAATGTGGATACAGCTGAGGGAAAAAGAAGAAATTAACGATGATGTGCTGATTGATGATTATCTTTCACTTGATTTTGAAGTTGATATCTCGGAAGCACTAACTGAATCGGATATTTTAGATCCGATGAAAAATAAAAATAATTCAGGAATGAATTGCGATGAAGATGAAGATGATGAAAATGGAAATGACCATGATGCAGAAATAAAAAAAACCATCGTAGGATGAAATGCTAAAATCATTTGAAACAATCCGACGCGGATTGCAATTTGAAGAAAATACTGAAGGGGTTTTAGTGCATTACAAAGATGCGAGACGTACTT
This sequence comes from Thereuonema tuberculata, assembly GCA_023159025.1. Lineage (NCBI taxonomy): Eukaryota > Metazoa > Arthropoda > Chilopoda > Scutigeromorpha > Scutigeridae > Thereuonema > Thereuonema tuberculata. The sequence continues at coordinate 16,695 of JAFIDM010091499.1, forward strand.
TGAGCGAAAACACTTTTTCAAAAAAAAAAAACTCAGTCAAAATTAACAGACTTTTATTAGTAAAATTTAAGTATGCATGTGGTAATGTATGCTTTATATCATTAAAATTATTACTTTTTTAATAATATTTATTGTTTATGTATTTTAGATTTGTTTTTTATAGTTTAAAGTAATTTTAAAAGGTGAATCTCTATTTAACGAATTTTCCATATAACGAACTTTTTTTCGGGATTTAGCGACTTCGTTAAATAGAGGTCCGACTGTATATTATATAAAACGTTATTCTGTCTTTCATTCTGTTATAAGACTTAAGTTTTTCCAATTTTGTGACCAAACTATAAGAGATAGATTGGTCATGCAAATGGATAAAATGTATATCTTTTTAAAACAAACAAAATATTACAAAAAATCTTTCGAAAAAATTTTTTGGTTTCCAAGATATCGCCTTTTTAAAGGGTAAAATTTTGACTTTTTCTCAATTTAAACGAAAAGTATAAAAGTTGGAATTATATTGAGAAAATGTTGGTATTTGAAAGTTCTATCGAACGATATATCAGTCGTTCACAAACGTCTCTGCGTTTGCAAGATACATGCAAAATTGTGGTTTTTCGCTTTAAATTTTTGGTGTGTGGCGCCAACCCGCAATACATCTGAGTTATCCGGAGAAGCCACAACGGGCTGGGAAGTTATATATTCTCCGACGATCTCAATATTAATTTGCTAAATAAATAAAGTTGGTTTTTTTTAATACTATATATGCAAGTGTTCAGGAGTGAAGCGACGGTACCCGGTTATTATTATTATATATTATAAAAACGTATATTATAAAAACGTTATTTCTGTCTGTCATTCTGTAAGCAAAACGTCAAATTACAAATTACTAAAACGTCGGAGCAAAGAAATCTTTTGGAAAATGATTCAAGAATTTTCAGAAAACATGTTATTTATCATGAAGTTTTGTAATAAAATCTAATATGTTTCGTTATCAACATTGTGCTCTTTTTAAAATGAATAAAAACAATGCAGTACAGAAATTCCTAAAACGTATGTGTAATAGTAGTTTCAAAAAAATTGTCTTTAATTTTTTAGCAAGAAACATTATGGCGCCAACCCGCAATACACCTGAGTTAAGCGGAGAAGGCTACAACGGACTGAGAAGTCGTATATTCTTCGATCTCAATATTAATTTGCTAAATAGTTTTTTTTAATGCTATACATGCAAGGGTTCCGGAGCGAAGCGATGGTACCCGGCTAGTTTTTTAATAATTCCGGAAAAGAAGGGGGCGTATGTCTGATTATGGTAAGTTCATCTTTTCTTGCCTCCTCCCCCCCCCCAAAAAAAAATAATTCAATATTTATACGCCTTTTTACATAATTAATATTTACCCTACATTCAATAAAGCCAAATTCAACTTCATATAATTTCAATTTTTTTTTAAGGAAATATTAATTTAACGGCATTTGAATATTCTAAGGATAATAGATTCTATGTTCTTTCGACAGCCTCGTTGTTGGATCAGAAAAATATATTCTTTAACCCCGATTGTATGTTATTGGAATCAACACGGATCTTCAAATATTTGAATTGGTTGTTGGGGAGCTCATAAATGGCGTTCAGTCCTTCCCTCCCCGAGCTTCGTTGTACCTTTCGAATACCCGGTGCATTCCGAGCGAAAGAAAAAATTGTTTTGTAGATGTTGCAGCGTAAATGGTACGGCGTCGGTGGTTGGAAACTAACAGGCAAGAATGAACAAGCTTTAGTTTAACATAGCACGGTTGAGTTGGCAGGAAAATAATCTGCAGGCTTTGATATTTTGCGGAGAGGTCGTAAGAGCGGCGATCATTGGCACCCGGGTCCCTGTTTTATATCCCAGCGGAACAGCTACGGCAATCATAACCTGCATTATCACCCGATCGGCGTCTAGCTTGATCACGGGCTGCTGCTCTCGCCCGCCTAGGAATGACAACAACCCAACAACATCCTATCCTTACAGAAATGCTGAGAATTTGCGCAGCAATAAAACGAAATAAAAGCAAGAATTTGCAGAATGCCTGAAATTTGCTATGAATAGAATTTATCTTTTCTAGTAAAAAATAATTTCAAAATTAACTCGATTTTAACAAAATTTGGGAAATATCGAATATCTTTTATAATTTTATTTTATGTAAACTAATATTATGTAAACTAATCACAGAATATATATTTATTAAATAACGTGTAATATTTATTCAATTTAATGCTATTGTAGCTAATTAATATTCTTATTGATATTATAGAAAAATTGTATTGGAAGATTTTAATGTAAGTTTACTTGAGTAGGAATCGAGAAAGAAATAGTGTGTGTGTGTATGAATGAAGTATGAATTTTCACCTTATGTACACTTCCTGCTCAGTTGAAAGTGGACACCTGTGGTATGGAACAGACGCTTTATTTACAGCGTGTCTAATAGCGCATACTATGGCCTAAGCACAGCATCCACACGCCGTGGCATGCTGTCAACCAGTTTCTGATAGCAAGCAATCGGGATTCTTGCCCACTCCTCCTTCAAAACCTGCACAAGTTGGATGCGTGTTTGCGGTCGCATCGGACGCGCACGAATCCGGCGCTCCAATTCATCCCACAGATGTTCAATAGGATTGAGGTCCGAACTCTGGGCGGACCACTGAAGTTCCTGAACATTATTCATGAGAAACCTGGCGCTGACAACACAGGCCTTACGGCACGGCGCATTGTCATGCTGGAACACAAATGGCCCTTCATCGACCACAACATAGGGAGCATGGAATTGTTTAGAACATCCAGATACTGTGCGGATGCCATGTTCCCCTCGATCGCAACCAACGGACCACGTCCAAACCAGGAGAAACACGATCACACCATTACACCACCACTGCCAAACTTCACTGTTGGGATGATACACTCAGGTAGTAGCCGCTCCCCTGGCAAACGCCAAATCCAGGTGCTCCCATCCGATCGGTAGAGTGTGAAGCGTGATTCGTCGCTTCACATGATGGTCTTCCAACAGTCCATCTACTAAGACCGTCGCTTTTACACCAGACCACACGCCGCTGGGCGTTTAAAGGGGTGATGTTAGGAGCTACATGCCTTAGGGTACACCGGTCGGGCTGCTGCCCGCAAGCCTAACATCACCTTTTGGGCAGCAGCCCGACCGGTGTACCCTATGGCATGGAGCTCCCGACGAATCGTCAGGGTACTGACAGTTTCCCGTTACCTGCTGGAAGTCCTACCGACGTTGTTCCGCTGGAATAGCCCTGTTCTGCCGTAACAATCGCTTCAGAGCCCTCCGATCTCTATCGGTCACCATGCGGGCTCGGCCACCTCCATGACGTCGTGTTTCCACTGTTTCCCATTTCCACTTCGTGATAATAGCACCCACGGTTGACTTTGGCAGATTCAGCGTTGCTTCTATAGCTCTCGCATACTGGCCACTACTCTGGCAGCCTATGACTACTCCACGTTGAAAATTGCTCAGCTGCTTTAATGGTAGCAAAGCAGCTGAGCAATTTACCTCAGCACGTGGTTAGACACCAAATGACTCCAACTACACGTAATCGTGTTATTTTGTAATGAATATATTCAAATTATTGCCCGAATTTGCATCAGTTGTTCCACTACGGCAGGTGTCCACTTTCAATTGAACAGTCAGTGTAGATTAAATGTTATTAACAAAAAGAAAGAATTGGTTTCTTTGGAAAGTGATGTATTGATACTGTACAACACATTTGGAAACATGGCAAAACAAAAAAAGTGTTTGAAACTACCAGTATTTCAAATTCAAAGTTATCCAATAAATCTTTTAAGTAAATAAGAATTGGCAAAAGAAAGAAATTTAACAACTAATTTAGCAAAGGGGAACAGTATTAGCGGAGAGGGGAAAATGTTAAATTATACATTTAAAATGAAAATTATTCCACAAGAATTCCGTAGTTTTCGAATTTTATGTTGAGCAGAACAAATCCTCACAATTAAAAATGATTTGCAAATTAAAATGATGTAACGACCACGTTTTGGAGATGTTTTGCTTGAGATGTTTTTCTTACTTAGAGTAACGGCCATGACGAAGCAGTTCCTTTCAGTTTCACCAATAGCTTGTCAGGAAAAGGTCCGCCAATCATATACGAATCGCAACTAATTTCATGAATTGGGTCCAGAAACTACAAATAATTTGTCAGTTAATTCGTAGATGGGTGTAATTTTAATGAACTTGATAGGTTAAAAAAAAAAAGAAGTTCACACACGGAAAACCAACAACTTTAACATAGCACATTTACATTGATTCGAGAACGTCTTGTTTCATCGTTTTCATCACTTGAAGAGAGGCAGCTCAATCCAAGATATCGATACCAAATTTGGCATCTCATTTTATTGTATATATCCATAAAGTGTGGTTTTGGTTTTCCAGTTGTTTGGCTGTTTTTGTTTTGTTTTGGTCGCTATGCATTCGGAGCAGGGTTGAGCTATCAAAACCAAAACTGGAAGGGTCATTAATTAAAACTTGGAAAAAGTTTTAGCCAAGTTTGATTTCGATTATATGAATCATATACTCGAAACCAAATTTGGCTAAATTTATTTTATTGGCCACTTATCATTATTGCTCAAAATTCGATGGAATAACACAATATGCCTTAGAGACAAAACAAACGTAAACCATTTACTTTTGATAGAGGTGCTGTCATAATAGATGACCTGTTCTTTTATTATTTTCTTTACATCCTATGAAAGCCACATACTTCCGCTAGTATGGAAATAACTTTTACGTGTCTGTGATGTCTGTGTGATTGTTCGACTCAATGAAAATATACTAAACAAGTTAGTTTGACAATTAATTGATTTCAATCGTAGACTTACAAACAGTAGAAGATATCTGAGAAGAATCTACGTAAGTTTACGTAAGTTAAATAAAACAAGAAATGAAATTCAGCACAAATTTAACCAAATTGCCTTTCTGGTTCGATTATCGGGAAGGAATCGGGAACGGCCGTTTCGTCCTACTTGGAACTCGTTAGTCCTATCTCCGCCTTCCCCGACAAAAGACCCAGAAAGGCAAGATACTTAAGTGGAGGTCACCGTCACACCTGGCAGTGACCCCCGCAGAACAAAAAACATCAACAATAAATGTTGTGCTAATTACCACAACCAAAAACCTCTTCCTAATAACTGATAGGATTGTAGTTCAACGTGAAGCCAACTAAATCGACACTTTAAGACAAACCCCTGTTAAAAGGATAAAAAAATAAAAACATTTAAAAATTCCCATCATTACGCACGTTTCGAGTCTCTATGGAAAGACTTCTTTCTCAAATTAAAAATAAAAGTGAATATTAAAAACAATTAGCCCCTACCCTAAACCCGTCCTCCCTGTCAGGGATTCGTTGAGTGAATGAACAAGGAAATATGCGATCAGAAAATTCTTTATATATGCCTCCACCTGTTGGCGGAGAACTAAATTAATGACGATAAAACGCTTTTACTTCAGCCTTTTTTTTTATTATTAATTATTACCCTGAGAAAGTTTGTAATTAGGTTCCTCTTCAAAGGAACTCCAGGATATTAAGGAGCTATACGCACTACTCCGTCTTCCGTTATGTTTCCGTAACGTAATTGCTTAAGTGACGTAGTTATGTCTTCAGGGTCACAAGAATGGGGAACAATTACGTGAAATAAAAATCACATTTGACCGTACATTTCCATTAATCTATATTCAAAAATTTACCTTCCTAAAAATTTCAGGAAATTGTCCCCCATTCTTGTGACCCTGAAGACATAACTATGTCACTTAAGCAATTACGTTACAGAAACATAACGGAAGACGGAGTAGTGCGTACAGCCCTTAAGAGTGGAGAGTTCTTGATTATAACATCCTGAGGTCTTAATCACCCCTGACTCGAAAAATTTACGAAGGTAATGGTCTCTATACGTTCCGGAAATGACCATTTTCTTGTTCCCAATACTGTGCCCCTTGGTGCGACAGTGGGCCGCGGTATGATATACTGTGTTGCCCACGTTTACCGCGTAAATGTGCTCCTTTACACGGGTGTCCAACTCCCTTTTGGTCTGGCCCACGTATAAGCATTCGTTTTTGCGGGCACTATTGGAATTACAGAATATTCCATAAACCACATTTTGTGTTTTTAGTATACGTTCTTTATTGGGAGTGGCTTTTTTATGGTTAAGCATGTTGCCGAGAGTATTACGTGGTTTGCAGGCCACCGATATACCGACCCTGCATAGGATGGGTTTTAGTTTTTTCATCATCTCTCGGTCATAGGTGAGCGATACATATTTTCCTTTTAGAACCGATCGCTTATTCCCATTACTATTGCAGGTGGAGGTACGGGATACATGCCGTAGTTGACAATTTAATCTGTGATATATCCTGAGATACCTATCCAGGGTTTTTTTTTGGGAACCCATTGCTCCTAAATATACTATGGATAACTTCAACTTCATATTGCAGAATTTTTTGGCTGGATGAAATCTCATAGGCCCTTCTAATGATCATAAAAGCATTTCTTTTGTAGCTTTCGGGTACCGCACTATAGTAGTTAACCGTAATACCCGCATCAGTCTTTTTCCTATACACTGAGGTTTCGTACGTAGTCCCTGTATTTTTAATGTTAATATCCAGGAATGGCAGCGTACCATCATGCTCTTCCTCAGAAGTGTACTGTAAATTCGGATTAATACTGTTGAAGTCGTTTAGGACTTTATCTTTGTAATGTCTGTTGACGACCAAAAACGTGTCGTCAACATAACGCGCTAAGTAATGCAGGTTGTGAAAGATATTATCGATCGACATTGCTTGGTGCTCAACCCAAGCCATAACCCCCTTGCGAGTATAGCGGATGAGGGGAGCCCCATAAAAGTGCCAGAGGTTTGGAGATATAGGCGTTTGTTGAAAGAAAAATATTGTAAGTGGAATAAAGTATCAATCAGTGTATTGGCTTCCTGAATGTTAAAAAATTTGACGCCTTCCCTGATACCACTGTCAGTTATCCACTACAAATTGTAATGCCTTTAATACAAGGGAGGGAGTGAGGGACGTGTACAAACTCACAACATCCAAAGACATCATCTTGGTCTCTTGTACGCTTCCATTCTCCCTGAGATATTGCAACACCGGAGTACGGTTTTCAATCGAAAATGGAGATCGGACCTGAATAGCCTTAAGTTGGCTTACTATGAGTCTGGAAACATGCGTAATTGCACTGTCCCTGCAATTAATGATAGGCCTTATTTTGAATAGCCCATTTTCCTTATCTTTGTGCACCTTGGGTATTCCTTTAAACCCAGGAATGTTTTTATTATATAAGATCATAGCCCTTTTCTTCTCATTCGTGATAATACCCAAGGTCAGAAGTTTGTGAATCTTGAGATTAATCTCTTTTAAAAGGGTTTCCTCGGTTTCTCCCACGGAGCAGAACCCTGTTTGTTCTATGATGAATCTTTCACATATCATTATATAAAACTTTCTGGATAAGACCACCTTAGCGCCTCCTTTGTCGGCTTGTGTATAAACTATTTCATCACAATAACCATTTAAAATTCTTAATTCCCTAATCTGTAATGCATTTAGCGCGAGCGCTGTTCTTTTTTTAAAACGCTTGCCTCGGACTATCTGCCCTATCTTCTTTCTAATAATAGTGCGCTCTCTCTTATCTTCAATGAAACTAACTTGGGATTCTATGTCAGTTTAAGGTTTTTACTACGTGGAGCTTCTCATGTCCCACGTTAAATTTCAGGCCTAGTGTTAATAGATTTAATTGAGAGGGGTTGAAGGCAACGTGGCTATCATTGACAACTTTTGTGCGCTCCGTACACACAGTAATTTAAAAGATAAAAATACATATTTACAATTAGTGGAGCCTTTCAAATCTTCCAGACGTTCATCTTCATGCAAATTTTTTTTCCGGAATAGCATATTTTTTTCTCGCCTCTACAAAAGGGTTCCTGTGAGATAGTACTCATGTCTGTCCGACTTGTAGTTTGGGCTGTAAATAATAGTGATGAACAGACGAACGTAAGAGCACCCCCCCCCCTTACCAATTACACTTTTCGTATACGGATCGCTGAAAAAAAGAACAAAATATTATTAGGAATAAAAAAAAAAAAAAAAAAAAAAAATCAAAATATTTACAAATATAATAGGTTCAAAACGAATTAAAATTGGCTAATGAAGACAATTCGAAGGACTCCGAATTTATTTAACGCCAATAGGCTTATAGGTAAAAGTAAATTCTAATCAATTGCTAAGTAAAATTCCAAAATTAGAAAGTATTTAAAAATCTTATCTCCTTGACCATCTTATTGCGTGTAAAGGAAAATGTTCGAATTGAATAAAATTGATTAAATAAAATAAATTATTTGAAAGGAAGAAAATTATATTGAATAAGAACTCAACAAAGATTTACATTATTTAATAGTTAACTATATAATTTTGCATTTAGAAATCTTTCGTTTATTTAAAATTTTAATAGGCCACTGTAAAATTTATTTATTTATTTATTTTGCTTCTTTCTTTCTATAAGTTGTCTCTCACTGGACTAATTTCCATGAAATGTGGTCTAAAACAATATCTCTGAAATTTATCGATCAGTTCGTTATTACACTTACATTCTCGTTCTTCTCTTTTTAAAATACGTGTACCTTCTTCGTAGCAGTCACGCAGTTGCTAAAGACTTTTTATTATTATTATTATTTATTTTTTTTATCTGTTATTTTCTGATGTTCACAAAAGTTAAAATCTTTGTACAAATTATTGTAAAAGAAAACACATATATTTATACTCCCAATGTGGCTTAATCTTACAAATTCTAGATTTTTTTTTTCATTTTGAAAATTTATAACGTCCATTTGTGTTTAATTATTTGTAAAAATATTGAAATCATTTTATAGCAAGTTTAAAAGTTAATATATGCTTATTGAGCAATAAAAAGTAAAAACAATTTTTTCCTCATTCCATTTTCCAGCACGATCTCATAATTGCTGAAGCAATTTCAATTAATTGCCCATAAATAATCTGTCGAAATTAATTAAGTGGTTTATTCAGTGTAATAAGTGATTTGCATCTGTCGATGTATAAATTTCAAGGCTTTCATGAAAATAGACTTAAATTCTTCCTTTTTCATAACTAAACATTTATTTCTTAATATTTATTTAACCTTTTAATATAAAATCAGAAGACGGAATTGTGTATTTACTAAATGAATTTTCTTTTCCTTATTTTTAACCTATTTTCCGATAAAAACGATGCTAATAAAAATCAGGCGGTATTTGTGTTTTTGTCCATTTAAATTATAAATCGTTGGATGGTTTTCTTGAAATTTGGGCTGCATATTTATGTATAAGAGAAGTTTTTTATTGAAAAAATTTCCGTGGTGGATTCTTGTCGAGAGATTAGCGTACGAAAGTGACAAATTACCACAATTAGCCATTAGAATCGAAGACATGATGTTTAACAATGCTTTTAGTAATCCACAAATTTACGCATGCTTTGATATGATTAAAATTAAATGGAATTATTTCTTTTTTCAGAAAACTGAAAATTTATACTGTCTATTTTCAATATTATTTATTTTTATTATATTTTTTTTAGTCTCGATATAGTTTAGTTTTGCTTTTTTCTGCAACTGTACTGTATTCCAAATATTAATTTGAATTTGTAAACAGTAATTCATGGCTTGCACCTTTAGGAATATGGTAGCAATTCAGAACGTATTTATTATAGCTCAGAAGGAAATATTAGGAGGTTTAGTTATAGTAGTGGAAAAATTGTTTTCATTTTATTACTGACCTTTACAGATAGACATAAAGACCTACTTTTTTTTTTTTACTATCACCTGAGGTCTTTCTACAGTGTGGCCTAGAAGTCCCCATACACTCTTATTATGGAGTAAAAAATGTAAATATTTAGTATCGAATGTTGTTTCAACTGTTGACACTAGAATGCAAGTGTTAGTGTTGAAATGCCGATGGTATTATTGGTCGGGTGGACGGGGACTTCGTTCTTACTGTGCGCGGGTTTCTTCATGAACATTTTCCAGGACGCTGGATTGGTCGCGATACTCCAGCATCGCCAACTCCACTGAAATGGCCACCGCGAAGTCCTGACCTCACGGCGCCTGACAACTCATTGTGGGGAATAATCATCGTGTCTGAACGACCGTTATGCTACAAATGAAGAATTGCGCAATGCAGTTGAGGAAGCATTTCGAACCATCACACCGGACATGCTCCCAAAAATGTCAAGTAGGACGTGGCGGCGCGGCGTGTGAACTTGTGATGGCGAACACACAGACGTATTGGACACTTAATGTGCAAATATTTTCTTATAATATGAATACCAATTAAGAGGTACTTCGGAACTTCCCGGCCACACTGTATAATAACTGATTCTTATAACGATGTTTTCAAACAAAACAACAATCAAGAAGTGATTAAACCTAATAACAATTAATACAAGTAATTGAATAAATACTGTTGTTTAGTGTTACATGTACATCAAATGCAGATTTATTAAAAAAAAAAAAGATTAAAAGATTCTTGATTAAAAACTTAAATGTTATATTTAACATGTAAAATATATCCAATTATGATTTTTTTTTCCACAGAAACATTGTTGCTTTTTCCAAAATAATGTGATAGAAACGTTGAAATATATTTTTTAATTACGCTCATGAATATTAATAAAAAAATAATTCTTTCAAAGTTTTAAAACAATTTTTAATAAGTTTAATTTTGCTGACCTGTGCTTTACAATTTTTGCTGCTGTCCATCAGACAATGAAATAAGTTTCCACTGGACTCAGATTCCCGAAGGATGCGACCGACCTGACACCTAGACGACATTCAACGAAAGCTTTTTATTAGTCTTTCAATTTCCGAACGGAACAAAACTAAAGGAAGAAAACATTTAAATTAATAAATATTTAGATTCTCTAAATTTCTTAGCGATTTTTTTTATTTTTATTTTTATTTATTAATATTATTATTATTATTACTTGAAGATCATACATTAAAATGAAATAACTTTGACATTTTGATATGAATTATCATTTGTGTAGAGTCAGTGGAATTAAGACGAATTTTGTTTTATATGGAGCCAAACAATTTTGAAATACGTAATAGATATGTAATCGATGGAAAACTCTGGTTTGTTTTTTTTTGTATGTAGTTTTTAAGAAATTTCGAGACTTAGTTGGAACTCTTTTGCTGGCGGCGAATGTAGACATTTTGAAAGCAGAACTTGTAGCGACATTAGGAAGCGAGCAAGAAACCCACTTGGGGGGAAATTCGCAAGATCCCCTTTCACAATGTTTCCTTTGGAAATAAATCAGAAAAACAAAACAAAATCCTTTTAACTAACATAGGTTAGGTTAATTGAGGTATGATCGTTTCCAGGATGTTTCGTTTGGAAATACAACAGAAAAAAAAAAATCATTTCGGAATGACCCTCAGTTTTGCAACTTATCTGCCAATCTGTAAAGTAGTTCCGCCATTTTTCTTAATTTATAGGGATGCTACCGCAAAGGGTGCCACCTATATTTCCAATTTTCTTAAAAACTACAAAAAAAAAAACAAAAAAAAAACAAAACAAAACAAAACTGAATTTTCCATCGATTACATATCTACTAATCATATTTCGGAATCGTTTGGTTCCAAAACAAATAAAATTCGTCTTTTATTGCACTGGTTCGCTTTTCTATACAATTTAACAACAATGTCAATACGATTGGTGAGTGTATGGCTTGCGCAAGGCAGAAGGATACATTCTGTCGATTCGAAAGGCATCTGCAAAATAACTAATGGGAGAAGAGGAAATCTATAATTAAAACTTTAAACATTAAAAGTTAAGCTATACTATTAATACATGTATATCTTATCCTTATTTTTTCTAATAAAATCCTACAATAGTAAACTTTTATGCTGTCAGTTTCCAAAATGCTTTCCCAAATTTTGAAATTCACGGACTAAAATAATTAAAAAAAAAATGAAATTTTATAAGGATCGATTAAAGGTTGCCAATGATGGAATTTAATACAAATTTACACTATTAAAAATTTGAATAAATTTAAGCTTCTGGGAACTCATTATTTTGTTAATTCTGTTTTTAATGTTTAAAATTTTATTACGCAACGGTGTTTAGGAATCTTTGATCTAGTTTCCATTCGGAAATATTGCAAAAAAAAAAAAAAAAATTGCCCATTTTTAAATTTCATTTTCTAAACCCGAAATATTAACCCGAGAAATTTCATTTGGGTTAATATTTTCAGTTTTTTTTTTTTTTAATGAAATAATACGATTGAGGCCCGATTCTTGCTTAAAAGTTAAAAGGATTCTTCCGTTAATATTCGTTTTTGTATGAATCCCATTTGAAATGCATAGTTTTTTT
>JAFIDM010091499.1:39107-62043 GCA_023159025.1 Thereuonema tuberculata
AAGTAATTTAAAATTAAGGTAATCGTCCTTTATTGAATCCAGAAAGAAGTTATACAAATTACCAATAGATGGCTCTGCTTACCTATCATCTACAAAACAGAAACAGATCTACTACAATTATGTATGTAATTAATTCCAGGTTTAATATTCTAATTTCTTAGAAAAATTAAAGATTAAACAGTAATGCTTTCCGAACAAATCTGTTAAATTTTAACCAGTTAGTTACTGAATTTCTTAACTAAGACTGCCTGATAATAATCCCATTTTTTTAACTAATAAAAGGCTTTTCTTTTTTAACGTTATTACTAATTTTATGTTTTGGTTTTTATAGCTAAAAAAAAAAAAATAATAACTAAGATCCACGTAGGCCAAAATTATTGAATATTTATTACATTAATATTATATTTACAAGATTGAGTAAGGTTGATTTATTACAAATGCTTATAATATTTACAAGAACGAGTTGTTTTAGGTCTTTATGTTATAACTTTCACTTCATGTAATTCGACATTCTCTTGTTTTTTTTTTTAACATTTAGGATTTGCTGTATAAAGAGGAAAGTTAGTAACACAGGTAATAAACTTGACATTAATGAATGGGTCGTTATAAACTTAACCTGGATGAGAGACAATCTTTTATTTATGTTTGAAAATCTCTCTCAGTGGAGAAGTTTGCATCTGAATGTAACAGAATTCTCATAGAATAGCATTAACAGAGAAACAATTAACTCTCACTGACTGCAAACATCAAAGCTGACTACGTTCAGGTAAACATCGTAGCTGAAAGCACAACCTACTCCATTTTGATTATTTGGATTTAGACAATTTAAAATAGATTTTCGATTTCAGCTTTCAGCGAATGGAAACCTTGAAGGCAGGTTGTTTACATTCTGGATTTATTATGATTCACAAGGATGATTTTTTTCTTTACAAAATTTTTACAAAATTTTTTACAATTTTTTTTTTAAATATAGAGAATTGAAAAGGCAAGGAAAGCAGGCTTTATATTTTCTTTAGGTTTTGAGTTTATTTTTTACTTCATTGCATCCTGCTATTGATTTGAATTCATATCCAGTTGCAGTCATATTTTAAACAGTTATACAATACAATCAAGGAAATCGGAAAGAAAGAAGAAACAAATTTAACTACAGGTGGTAGTAAAATAAACTATAAAATAAATAAAGATCGGAATGATTACAGTGGAAATATGTACACTTGTGAAAATTCATATTGGGAGTGATCCCCATGTGCTTTCAAACAAAGCTACCTCTGGCGGGCAATTGGGAAAGATATATTTTACGTCACCTATTCCAGTTGTGTTCTCAATGCAAGGATCGAAAAAGCAGCTGTCGCAGTACAGATCAAATGTATTTCTTTGGAAAAGATCTGGTGATTTCATAGATCACAGAAGATATTCACATCTTGAAGACCCAATCCGCACTAATGGCATATAGTCTTTGAACGTAAATGTTGTTAATACAACGATGAATTTTCTGCTTCCATTCATAAATTGAAGAGGCTTTTCAAGTCATTTCCGACAATCTCGGAACCATTCACAGTGTATTTGTATTGGTTTTGCGCTCTTTAACATTTTTCTTTCTTTTTTTTTGTTTTCCTGTACGTCTCCAATTCTCATTTGTTCATCAAAACATTGTTCTCATCACAAAGTATTACTACAACGCCAGCGGATCCAATCTGGTACCACTAACGTTTACGACGATGAGTAGGAGTGAGAGGCAAACATTTCATTATTACGGTGATATACAGCGTTAACATACTTTTGAATTAAATGTTCATTAATTGTAAATTCTTTTTTGTGTTTTCGAACCTCATTTGTTCGTTGTTCACGTCAATGCATCATTCTTGTATTGAAAACTTCTCCAAAGCCAAAGGACTTAGCCTGGCACAACTGAAAACGATGAATAGCAGCGAAAGCGAAACACTCAGAATTATTTTATTAACTTACTATTGACTACAACTTTAACTCTCTTTTGATTCAATGTTTATTAAATATAAATTCTGTTTCTTTTATGATCTCGTGTGTATTTAAGTTCCTTCACAGATTGATATTACGAATAGATTTTGAGAGTGTGCAAAAATCTCAATCTTATGGATTAAAATCCGCCAATAAGAACGAAATGATTTTTATTGTCTTCATCAATCATTTCATCGGCCTTCTTGCTGGGGGATGTTATTGATTCACATGTGGGGAAATGGTGTGAGTTGCTCGGTTCACTTTTTTATGTTGTGAGTGCGTCGTTGTAGTATTGACTGAATTTGATGTTGGAGGTAGGGGGGGGGGGGGGCTAATTATGCTAATGGTTGAGTTGCTTCTGATAGTTAATGAGATTTGTTGTGTATGTTTTACATGGTATTTGGAAATATTTTTAATTGAATATTGAAAGCTGCCATGTTTGGTAACGAAATAACTTTCAATGGATTTCCTTAAGAAAGTTTTTCTGCTAAAATTGTTAGGTCGATCTGTCACCTTCATTTCAGCAGTCTTAGTAGTGTCGCACGATTTCATAATTTTAGTTTGGAGTTTCGTACGGTTGCAGTTACTCTTTCAGCAAAGTATTAAGAATTGTACGAAAGATCACAAGGAGATAATAACAATAATCTCGATAGTATTCGCCAAAGATTTCCGCTTGATACAAGATTTGGACTTAATAACATACAATCTTTCTTTTCCCAATCAATGATGAACCGTCGATAGATCTCGTCCAGAACATTCAGCAATACGTTCGACCTAACACAAGTGATGGAATTAAGGACAAGTTTGGTATATACTGAACATAGTCTAAGGAAAGAAGAAACCTATCATTTTGTACAAATGCCTATCTTTCTTAGTTTTTTTTTTTTTATTTTTAATTTTGCCCATATCTTGGAAAAATCTCTGCAATTGCGTCCAAAATAGATCTCAGTTTATTTTACCATACATTAATTTTAATTTTTCATTAGACTGAAGAGGAAGTTATTGTGTTAAAAAAAAAAATGGTAAGATATCAAAATTTAACACTATTTCAAGGGGGCCATACTTTAGTAATCTTCGAATCTTAATTGACTCAGTTATTTACAGACAAAAAGCTTATCATTTGAAGGAAATGCATGAAATTGGAATAAAACTTTTGGATAACTTGATCAAACGTATTTCTAATATTAAAACATATCTGAAAAAAAAATAAAGAAAAGAAATGAAAAGCAAAATTTAACGTCCATAAGAATTTATAAATCAAGAACCCCCCCCCCCCCCACAAATGGACAGTTAATATGCTTTCGCACACTGAGACAACATCAACGGTAATCCTAAACAGCTGTTTCATCCTTAATAGAAATCATGAGCAGAATTTACCCTAGATGTTAGGCTCAGTGTGCGAAAGCATATTTACTGTCCATTTGTGTTTTTTTTTCTTGATTTAAAAACTATTAATCTGTGAGAAACCTACTATAAGTATTAAAAATATTTATCACTACAAATTTGGAGATTATTTTCTTTGAACTCCTTTTTTTTCTCATCTTTTATTTTTATTAAAGTCTTGAAAAACAACATAAACAAATGGAAAACTCCTTTCTATTGAGATTATCAGCAAATACACCCTCAAACGTTTGTATCCTCAAGTTTTTCATCTGCTAAACATTTATTAAATCTATAAATGCTTGATTTAAAGTACGTACGTAAATCCATTTACTGTTAATCAATCACACGCTAACAACAAGGAAATCATCCCTTTTTTAGATATCAATAAAACATCATAGTTTCACATCAGTTAAGGAAATAAACAATTAATGCTTTAATTCAATGTAAAATGTAATATAGCTGAATACTATACAGGAATCCCTTGTCAGTATATAAAATTTAAAGGATACATTGTCTCTTGCCAATAGGTATGCGTACATATTTCAAGAAGGCCCATTTACTCGTGGAAAAGTAATTAGAGGTCGATACATGTAAATATATCTGTATGGACCTCCTGATTATATGAGATCTTATAAAAAGTAAGCTAAAAAGAGTTTTTAAGATTAACTGTTTTTTGTAATAAAGGTGACTTTTGTTAAAAAAGGACTGGAGCGAAGATTAGATTTCTTAAAAAAAGAAGATTTCAGAGTAAAATGAATGGAAGACTGACTTTCAAGATAAGATCAGTGATTTAAGTTTTTAGTGTCTGTATCCAATGGAGAGAATGTTAGGATTTCTGCATCGTAAAATTTATTCAGGGTTTATCGTCAACGATTGACTGAAAGTATTAGTGCCATATATTCAAAAGACGTTCTTTATAAGCTAGAGCATTGAGTATCATGTGTACAGTGATGTAAATATTCGCATTCTGCCGAAATTTGAAAAGTTTGATCGAATAGAAAAAGAAAATTCGTGTTTAGCAAATGTCATGTATGACAATTCGATTACACAGAATATCATCCACTCGCCATAATTTACAGAGAAGTGTTGATCTGCAGATCAAAAAAGACTGCAAGTCTTATTTACTTTGATGTCTTTGATATACATTGACATATAGTTAAACTTCACGTAATGTACATTCTGATTAAATAGTTATATGTATATTGACGCATAATGTAATAATGTTGAAAGTTGCAGTAGGCCTACGACTGACCAAAAAGGTTGCCGCCCTGTCAGTTCCGATATGTTATTCATCAATTTCGCAGAATGAATCCATATTGTTCAGATTAAATTACAGCAGAATCCACAGAATGCATCAAAATCAACTTATTTCATAGAATTCTATGAAACGTAAACAAAAGAAGAAAAGAATCGGCTGCCAAATAATGTACAGAACCGAACATTCTGTAATAACTAAATGGCAACCGGAAGTTGGTAGAAGTGATGTAGAAAATCCACTTCTTTTATTAAAGTACACGAAAGTTATGATAATGGAATTTTAAGGTTCTTAATAATAAGTTAACAAAGGCACGTTAACAGAGTTAACGAATAAAAACGCACACAAATAACAACACTGAGCTGCTTTTTGAATTTTTGATATCGGGAATCCAAGACAGCCTGTTTCTGATTTATCACATTGAACTGTGGATGCTGGGTAAATCCTACTGAGGACTATTAATAAACCGGAAACGGGTTGTCTTAGGTTTCCGGTATCAAAAATTCAAAAAAGCAGCTCAGTGATATTTGTGAGCGTTTTTATTCCCTTTGTTAACGAAAGTTATGAATTTGTGTTAAATGCTAACAAGAGATGATTTGGAGCAATGAGTGTGATGTAGTAAAAGGAAAATAAATGAATAAAAAATAAAGTAGGAGTGGGCGCACGAGCTTTCATTGATTATTCCTCAAGAATTTGCAAATTTTGAATTTTTCTTTTTTTTTTTTAAACTATCTTATTTCTATTTGTGATTTTAAAATGGAAGCAATCGAATCAGCCTTTGAAGAAGAAATAATTCTTAATTTAATGACAGTGATATTTAACCTTTTTTATTTGTATATCCTCAGATATAATTTATCGGTAATCTACTATCGAGACTCATTTTTTATAATCGATTTCTGGTGATTTCTTTTCATTTATTTATCTATTTATTTATTTTTAAAACATATAGTTGTTGTTATTTACGATACCTGTCGTCATTTTGAAATGGAAAGTACATTTTTTCCCATCGCATTTCCTAACGAAACATCCTGCAAAGAATCCTACCTCAAGTAACCTAACCTAGTGTTAATTAAAAGGATTTTTTTTTCCAAACAATATCAGGTAATACGCAATTACCTATTTTTATGACACATTTGGAGGGATTAATGATTTAAAATACACACCAGAAATCAATTATAAAAAATGGATCTCGATAGTATATTGGCACCAATTTATTTTTATGGACCCCAAAGCTATTGGAATATTATGCTAGGGGCATAATTTTTCATGTAGAGTTTAATACTTTTTCAATAATTAAAACAATTAGTTTAATTTTAATAAATACTATTACTTTCTATTATATAAAAGTTATTTAACGAACAGAGGTTTATCTGAATCGTAGCTTTGGATAAGTAAAAATCAAAATTAATCCATCAAATACTTTATCAAATTATTAATGAAACTGGTTCTAACCAGATTTTGTTTCTTCTCTTTGTTGTCTTCTCGTCTACTTAACCTTAAATAGAACTGAATTAGAAGATATATTGTTTTTAATATTTTAATAGAGATATTGTAAATTAATCCACTTTAACGTAATGTCGAGATTAAATTATTTCGACTGCAAGTATTTAAGTCAAAGAAGCAACATCTGTTTCTTTTGTGACTATGTCAGAGATCGTAATACTTAAACAATATTTTATTGTCCTCAAAATGAAAGATGACCAGCGGCGGTTTGAACTGCGCAGCCTTTCCGGTAGCTGATCAATTATGTTTTCCTGTCACAAGGGATGACGTAGTCTGTTTTCACTGAGAAAGACATGTTGATAACGCCAAATTAAAACTTCTCTCGACTATTTAGCGTTATTTCAATACCAGTTGCTAACAATAACTATTTATATAAATAAATAAATATATATTATTTATAAATACAATGCTCTTTTGCAAAGTAACAAGCGATTACCTGTCAAGGCGGCGTCCTGTCATAAAATCAGACGGAAGTGCCTGACCAGACTAATCGATGATACATGCGCAGATCTCACAAAAACAGGGCGGCCATCATTCATTGGGAGGACAATACGTGTGTTTTAACATTGTTTCAAAATATATATAAATATACACACAACCATAAAAAAATACAAAATACATTTTTATGTAAATATGTATATTTTTATATTTTTTTATGGTTGTGTGTGGTTGTGTGTTGTTAATTTATATATATTTTGAAACTATGTCAGAGATCGACGATATTTAGATTAACACAGATTTAATTCTGAATAAATTTGGAACTCTTTTATTTATTCGTTCTCTATTAGCTAAGATGAGATTTTTCTTCATTACAGCGTCTTTGCTTAGGTTTCGCTTTCATTTATTGACGACGCGTCAGCTCTTGACTGCAATATTAATTATTTAATAATTAATGTTGTAATTGTATAACTTAAATTAATTAGTTAAGATTTGCAACGAAGCGAAACTTTATAAATGAAATATTTATTTATTTAAAATAATTTCTGGGAAAGATATTTGTAAATTAAAATGGCTTTATAAAAATTAAAGATCATTATGTGTATAGGCCAGTAAGCTTTTTAAGTAACGGCATATTCATCCCAAAAACTTTCAATTCAGAACCAAACTGGGAGGGAAAAAAAATCGTAATTAGCATTCATTAGAGCTACTGAAACTACTTATTTCACTCCAACGAAAGATTTGGTTAATTGAAGTTTGTAATAAACATTTAATCCAATTAAAAGTAATGATTTCCAGAAAACTAGCTTAATGTAAACAATAAGATTTAAGTTAAAATTAATGTTTATATTAAAAAGATATCAGAACGTTTGTGTTTCTACGAAAATTCAGAATATTCTGGCATGTTCTTTCGTCCAAACATTTCATTTACTTATATTTCTCCAACATACATTTTTTCTTGTGTAGTTTGTAATGCTTTTCTTGTCAATATAAAAATACTACTAATTAAAAAGCATTATGGTATTTCTTTAATAACTTCTTTTATAACAAATGCTCCAAAAACTACACGACGATATTTCGTAGGTCTAACCGGCCTACTTTTTCAAGCCTTTTACATCACGGGAAGAGAGACCATATCTCTCCTTCCCAAAGATTAAAAATAATAAATTACAATCAAGAAAATTAGAATTCCCCACTAACAAACAAAAACGTGAAGCATACTAATAATAATGATGTCCACATCTCTGATCTTTGTTCAAAATATGTCCGAATCACTGTGCTTTGTTTAAATCGCTGTTTGTTTTAAATCGTTGTCTTCAATTTTTTTAAAATAAATGTCCATTGCTGAATAAATTTAAAATTTTATCTTAGATGAAATCCCTTTAAAATTCTTGAAAGTAAAATCTTTTAACCTTAATATCTTCCTTATTAATTAACAAACATTTATTTGTTTGTTTGTTATGGTATTTCATTTCGGGATTCTTTGTAGCAAGATTAATTTTTGACATATTGGTTCTTTCCAAAGTAATTCACTGTTAGGATATACATAGTTGCTGACTTCCCTTCAATTTTGTATTTATGTCCTATTTTTTTTTTTTTTTTTTTTAAATCCCTTTTTTTTTGGGTTTTTTTGGGTTTTTTTTTTTTGTCTTTAATCCAACTTTTTAATATTTTAGTGGCAAGTTCTTGAACAGTCGACTGTAATCCCATAACTTATTTAGAACAATTATTTCATCGAATTCAATCTAGCTTAAATATTGATATTACGCTTCATTTTTCCAAGTCTAATTTTCTTGAAATATACTACAAACAGTTTATGAGAAATGGTATCTTCATGTCTGACACATTTTCGTGTAAACTTTTTTATCTTTAAGTAAATGAATTACTGTTTCGTTTCTTGATAAATGTTTTTGTGATAAGTTCTATAGAACTAGTATATATATTGCAATTTTCCAAAATAAAGGTAGAAACAAACCTGTTTGCCTTTGCTTATTTCTTCACAAAGCTCCAAGATATCCCAATTGATGCCATCAAGCAATTTCAACTTATTTTACAGTTGAAAGCTTTGAAAATTGATTTTTACAATTGTACTTAGTCATCACCTAATCCCACAACCTAGTGATTTTTTTTTTTAACATCTTCTGTCTTTAAGTGAGGCTATCGTCAGGGACCTTTCAGTCTACAGGAAAAGATATTTTGCTTTTTTTCATTCCATCTCCGTTAGTTCATTATGCTCTCATTATTATGAGAAGATAGGAAATAAATACTAAGGTATTGTTCCAATCGGTTCCTAAGCCTTAAAAAAGAATTGCAGGATAATCCTCCCTCGCAACACTAAGCCATTTTGTGTGATGCCGGTACGCACCGAAGTGCGCGCTTCGTATCCGAAGCATCCGTGTTCCAGGGAGCGCTAGTGTTCCCAAGATGGCGAACCCCTAGCAGACTCCCTAGAATTTCAAGGGAAAGATACTGGGGTGGTTTCCCGTGGCCTTCCCCAGGACGCCATTAAGGAATGACGTCAGACCGAAGAGAAAGTGAAGAAGAGGCTGGACAACACAGGAAAGGAAATTGAAACAGCCATGCCACTGCCGGGATTCGAACCCAGGTACTGGCGCACTGGCCGCCACGGCAGACCGCCGCCGAGACCTCACGGCCACGCCATTTAACCAGCTAATAAGATTAAAATTATTAATTTCCAGGTATTGATTTCAAAATATCAAAAAATAGATAAAATATAGTTAATCAGATAAAAGGTTGTATAATTTTGAGATATTAATAAAAAATATTATACCTGTTCATTTCTTTACTATTTTATTGAAAACCAACTCGAAGAAAATACGATGTTTTTTTATAGGTTTTTCCAAATTTATGCTTACGTAAGCCTAAACTCGTCTATCTCTCAAAGGAAACCATAAAACAGAGCACAGATATCAAGAGCTCGTAAGTCTTGATCTTTGACCAGTAGAATTGTCTTTTTATGATCAATGATTCTCAGTTTACACTCTTGAAGATTGCAATGGTGGAGCACAGAGTTATAAGAGGGAATCCTAAGACGTTTCGCTACATTCACGACTTGGAACTCAAATTCAGTAAAATCTGTAAATGCAAATATTCTGCATCGTAAAGATTTACTACTACTTTATCTTAAGGAAGTCACTATGTCGTAAATTACGATATAATGGATCACTTTTGGAGACAGCAACCCTTATAAAATGCTGCTTTTGATTGGTTGTTAATTGCTGAATTAATTATAGTAATTTATAAATTTCTTCAGTTCTAATAGTCGTCGCAAGAAACTATCATCAAAATTTTAAGTTTTTTTTGAAATTACAAATAAGCTACTAACAATGTCTATTTTAAATAATTAGTTTTGGCAAAAAAGTAACTTTAAAAAAAAAAAAATATGGAAAAAAATCGAAATTTTAATAAAAACTTTTTTACATTTGTACAAAATATTCATTAAAATGAAAATCTCGGCCAGACACACATGGCTATTTAAAAAGTTTTATACACATTAAAATATAGAAAACATTACCGGTTTCGCCTTGGCAAGCTAAGCTTTGACAAGTGACATAGATCTACAAAAATAAGAGATATTTAAGGATATTTTAAATATCTCCAATTCTTCTGTATAATGTTTTATAACAAGTCAAAGGCAAGCAATTTTTCAATCATAAACAAAGAGATAAAAAAAAAAACATCAACTACAGTAAAACCTCGTTAAGTCGTCACTCAAGGGACCAAACATTTTTGACGACTTAAGCGGAGTGACGACATAGGCGGAGTGGGAATTTTTGAAAAAAAAAAAAAAACCCACCAAAAAACACTGAAATAGAGTATTTTTATGAATTACTGTAGGATTCGGTGAGAAAAACAAGATTTTCAGAAATCAATTCATGCAAATGAATGAGTGGAAAATACAACAAAACACTTTCTATAGTTATCACATTTTAATCGTTTTAAAAGAAAGGCAATGTCTGTCTTTGAAACGTTCCAGCCAACCATTGCTGCCGCCGAAATCTTTAATGTTCAACTCCTTAGCAATTTCCGTGGCTTTTTCTTTGAGAATCATGGCAGAAATCGGCACATTTTGCGATCTGACATGTTTTAGCCATTGAACTGAAACCTCCTCGATCTTGTCAAACTTCGATTTCCTCATTCTCTTTCTTTTGTCTTTGCAGTCAGCTTCTTCAATTACTTGTTTCGATGATAGAATATCGTTTAATGTAGTCCTGGAAAAATGGTGTTCTTTGGCAAAAGCTGTTTTCGAAACATTTGATTTTTCAAAAAGTGCAATTAAGTCTTTTTTATCTTTAAAAGATAACGAGGTAAGTTTTCGTTTCCCTTGCATGTTAAAAACGTAATCGAACCACGAAATTGCCAGAGAAAAAATAGCCTCTATAGCGGGGCTTACTCGCTATGAAATAAAGTCACACTCAGGAGCGGTCAAGAAAAAAGTCTACACGCGACAGAGTCGCAGCGAGAAGTGTGCTTTGAATGATTAGCAGCGAGATTCCAAGAACCCAAATCCTCCGAAGGGGTAGGAAAGGAATGAAGTGACAGGCATGGTTGAAAATTCCCCGTAAAGGCTTGGCTTTCTTAAAGTGAAGGGACGGAGCTGAAAAGACACCATGATGGCATGCAAACTGGAGAAGAAAGATGCTTTTGGCTATTTTGAGGGTGACGAGTTATCCGGAGTAGAATTAAATTTGGTGACGGGTAAAGGAGGGTTATTTTACATTACATTATTGTGTATGAGATCTTGTCGGGACCAAAGGAATACGACGACTTAAACGGAGGGACGGCTTATCCGGGTGACGACTTAACGAGGTTTTACTGTATTATAGATGCACTGCAGATATGTAAAAATTATCTATGAATAATAATGTGCTTATGTACAGTATATATGTTAATAGTGATGGGTATCTCTGATATACGATTTCCATAATTCAAATATGGAAAGATGTTTTAATCCCTTATCTTGCATAATCATACACACAGTACAGATTACGTGATAGCTTGAATTTTTCCTCATTGTATTTGTCGAAGAGACAGTATCTTGTGGAAAATACTTATAAAAAGTGAAGAATGTTTATGTATATTCTTCTGTCTTTGAAATTACATCATCCAATCCGAAGACAGTGACCATTAACTGCAAATTTCTCTTTTCCTTTCAATATCTGACTTTGGTTTCTGCATTGCCTCCAGATACATCTCCCTCTCTCTGGAAATCTTTAATCGATCTGCGAATTAATCTCTCATGAATCAGAAGCTCGAATTAAAAAGCTAACCACTTATCTCCCATGTAATTACCACAATGGAATGGCTATGAACAGACCTGTATAGTAACTCCTGTAGATACCGATAACACTCTGGCACTGTTATAAGGTGAATGCTGTTCGTGGCGACTTCTTAAATAAAAGAATCATCTGTTACGACTAAATAATGGCCTTCTTTGACTTTTGGGTAACTTGGGGAAGTCGTCTTATTCTTTCCTTGTTTCTTATTCTTATTCTTTTCAAACTTTTGAATAGTTTTTAAAATATTATACTTTCAAATTATTTCTTTGCATTTTGTAGATTGACTCTTCCGTTCATTACGCAAAGTTGTAGTAAATAGATATGGTGTAATTAAGCTAATGACTTTTTTGTTACGGGGGAAACACTACCACGGAGTTAATTACACTTCTCCTGACTTTATAGATATAAGTTTAAAAATGTGAAATAATATATTTTAAAATAATTCCTGCAATTTAAAGATCATTACAATGAGTGCTTGATATTGGAGTGGGTTCTGTCCCCACAATATAAATTACTGAAGGGCCAAAATTGCTTGGGCCCTCTTAAGAGAGGACACCAATGCGTTTGCCAGAGTTGATGACGAATTCACTAAATGTTTAGTTTTATCAATTTTCATAATGTAATTGGTTATATAAGTTTTCTGTGGGGAAATAAGAATAAATTAACTACTTGGAAAAATTGAAATGATTACAATATTTAGAAAAGTAAGGCTCACCAGATCAGTCAACACTGTATACGTGTGTGTGAATATGTGCGCATGTTTATTCCCTAATAACATTGAACCAATGGATGTATCTTCTTGAAACTTTGTGTGCATAAGGACAATCTATTCGAATCTTTTACAAATGGGTCTTTTTTGAGAAGTTCCCACAGAGTTTTCCCACAAGTTTTTTTGTAATCTTAAATAATGGATTTCTATTCTTTTTCTGACGTCATCTCATTTACCTTAAACAATAGTGTTTGTGGGATAAACACATTACATCTGGTTGATAGCAGAGTGACTTTTTTTTAAATTAATGGATAATAATGAACTTTGGATATCAATCATTTATTACATACAAACTAACTTAAATGCACTGACTTCACATTTATACTTTTATTTATCATTCTCTTACGCTAAACTTAAAACATATTTTCACTTTGACGTGAGAGTTTATATTTCACAAGTTCATTTCTCCAATACGAGATGAATAATCACTTATAAGATAATACTTATTAATATCTATAATTCCTTTTAGTGATTAATCTATCTCTGTAAAACATTGTTTAGAACAATTAATTGAATATCATCTTCGATAAACGCTACTCCTTTCAAACTGCCCATAAAATATATATATTCACTGATTGAACTAAATAACTGTCCTTTGGTAAATATTTAAGTGCTTGGATTCTCTTCAAAGAGTCTATTAATAAATTCGTTATTTTTTGAATAAAATTATTTATAATATTTTAACTGATGCGAAGCAATATCGAACTATATCAACATGACCTCTTGTAGTTCTTTTACTGTCGTTAAGGCTGAAAGTAAACGAGTAAAGTAAATTTATTTACATTCATCCAGGCAAGAAACAAGATACATTCGGATCACTGATACGAACAAATCATTTTCTTAAATATATTAATCATAGTAAGTCCCAGGTCAAAACTTTAACTTCCATTCGTCGCATTTATTACGCTCAAAAATGAAGAATGATATATTAGTTTGTTTCTCGCTTATTTTCATTCTGTGTAATTTCAAATCATGACGTTGTTTTACTCGATATTTTTATCCTACCAATCATATTTCTCTTTCGAGATTCTCCAAGAAAGTTTCATCATCATATTTTTCCTGGAGGTTGCCATATTATCATGAAATCGAATCCATTACTTCGAAGTGCCAAATCCTAAAACAAACATTTGTTAATATCCGTCAAAAATGCATATTCACTTACTTTACGTTTCATTACTTTTATGTGCTCTTTAATGCATTGTTTGCTTTATTTTCTTCTGATGTTTAACAACTTCTATTTAAATTGTTAAGGCCGTATATATTGTATCCTTTTATTACGGTGTTAAACCTTAGCTAATCCATTGCTCGCAGTTTGACCCGAAAAAATTAATCCGATTTAGGCAATTCAAGTAAATAATGAAAATTTTTTATTCAATAAAATTGTTTGTAAACATTAAAAGAGGACCTAGTGTTTATCAGTGCAAAGCGCCATCTCCGAACAGCTGTTTCTCGATAATATGCCGATCATCAGCGGAGAGCAAACGCTATAAACCCCTAGGTCCGATTACGTAGGTAGGTATTAGTTAAGGTGAGAAAAAGAATGGAACCTCCAAGCATAAATTAAAAAGCAAGAAAAAAACATTCTTTTTCCCACCTTCACTAATACCTACCTACGTAATCGGACCTAGGGGTTTATAGCGTTTGCTCTCCGCTGATGATCGGCATATTACCGAGAAACAGCTGTTCGGAGATGGCGCTTTGAACTGATAAACACTAGGTCCTCTTTTAATGTGTTTAATATGTGTTTAATATGCCTAATGTGTTTAATAATTTTTAGGCGATTAATTTGATGCCTACAGAAAATTCATTTGAGACCAGTGGAGACTGGCACATGAATTTCTTTTTCTTTTACTTTTAATGTGTTTTTCTTGCTTTTTAATTTATGCTTGAGGTTCCATTCTTTTTCCCACCTTAACCAATACCTATCTCCGTAATCGGACCTAGGGGTTTATAGCGTCTGCTCTCCACTGATGATCGGCATATTACCGAGAAACAGCTGTTCGGAAATGGCGCTTTACACTGATAGTCACTAGGTCCTCTTTTAATGTGTTTAATAATTTTTAGGCGATTAATTTGATGCCTACAGAAAATTCATTTGAGGCCAGTGGAGACTGGCAAATGAATTTCTTTTTCTTTCACTTTTAATGTGTTTTTCTTGCTTTTTAATTTATGCTTGGAGGTTCCATTCTTTTTCCCACCTTAAAATTGTTTGTATTCAATAGAAATTATAACTCCAATAAAATAAAGTCTTTTCGTTTTCATGATTTTTTTTTTTTTTTTTTTTTTTTTTTTAAAGATAACATTTTACGAAAAATAGGCTTAAATTCTTTCAACTTTTCGTTGAATACGAAACTTGCCGAGGTCGCAAAAGTCGAGAATTCGATTCCTGGATATATCTACGCAGTAATCTGACTAAAGGTTCTTTAGCTTACACGGTTAGTTTTACTATGAACTTTCAAGTTGTAGTTTCAAATAAAAATACTCCAATAACACAGCTTCAATCTTTCGCTAATTCAACGATGTTTCATAATTCAGTTGAAATCCTGAACGAATAATACAGTTGAGATTCCCCAGAGTTGGTGTCTGTTTTAATTAGCTACAATGAATGCAAATTTGGTGCAAAATCAGGTGATTCGATCGATCACAGGAGATAATAAAAATGGATAAAGGGAATAGAAATTAATCATAAAGGATTTAGTGAACATTCTCTTTATGACGAATTGTAATGAGATTTATAATTCTTTCATAAAGTGAAAGTTTCATTGAAAGGATAAAAATTTCAAACTGCAAATTATGTAGCACCTGAATTAGTTTTTATATTTTTCATATTTTGACAAAAAATTTAGTCAGTTTCAGGAATAACTCAGTTCAATGGAAAGTAGAAAATTTGCAAAATTAGGAGGGGGGGGGGGAAAGGTAATTAATGCTTTTAGATAGTGTCAAAAGCAAAGCGGCCCCATAAAATGCACAATTTTATAAATAAATTTTTTCGGAAGCGATCTCTACAACAATCAACAATCTCAATAAGCGCAACAATTGCAACTTTTACATTCGCAACAATAACATGTATAATAATAAGGAAATTCAAGGAATACCAGGTTTTTTTGGTTTGTCGCAATCAATTATTAGCAATCCATTCCTTGGTTTGGGGGGGAGGGGGGGTGTCATGGAGTGGTCCTACAAGTCTGATTTCTTGGACGTGGGTCACCTACTTTTTGATGCTAAACACAAGGGTGAAGGTTTCATTCTAATATCTCTAACCGTTTGGCTACAGAATGTAACATCCAGTGTGATACCCATCAGACATAAATACAAGAGCGGTCACCTGTGTTTTACAAGCAAGCTGTAACAAAGGGGCCGCTAAAAAAGAGAAAAAGTCTAAAAATTTGAAGCCATAAAATCTAAAGGTCATGAAGTTGACAAAGGTTCAATTAAGAACTTATTTCAACAAATTCCGAATTCTCAAAATTCATAAAATTTCTTCAAAAACCCAATGTTTTTAACCTAGTTTCCTAGGAAAAGTCTCGTGTGTGCATGTGCGATAATTTCCCTAATAGTTTTTGAACTGCTGGACTTCTTGAAACTTGGCTTGCTCATTTATTGTCCTCCAAATGAGAGATGGCCGGCGGAAGTTTGAACTGCGCAGCCCTCCGGTAGCTGATCAATTATGTTTTCCTGTCACAATGGACGCCGTCGTCTGTTTTCACTGAGAAAGACATGTTGATAACGCCAAATTAAAACTTCTCTCGGCTATTTAGCGTTATTTCAATACCAGTTGCTAACAATAAGTATTTATATAAATAAATACCAGTAAATATATATTATTTATAAATACAATGCTCTTTTGCAAAGTAACAAGCGATTTACCGTAATGGCGGCAACTTGTCATAAAATCAGACGGAAGTACCTGACCAGACTAATCGATCATATATGCGCAGATCTCACAAAAACAGGGCGGCCATCTCTCATTTGGTGGACAGTAAGGAAAAGAGAATTTTACATTTAATGATTTTTCTCTGCTACTACTTTTCGAGAAATTAGCGAGGAGATATGAAAAAACTGAAAAAGTAAACAATGCAAATCAATGACAAAGAAAAACAATTCGCTTTCTAATCCTTTTAGTGTTTGCGCGAGCTTTAATATGATTAAAAGTAATTGGATTTAGTCAATTTCAGGAAAAAAAATGAGAAAAAGAAGGGTTTCTACGCTTTGTATTTAGAAGAAATGATAATATAAAAAAAGAGAGACTTCGTTTGTATTATTTTAACTTAAAAATCTTGTTTTGTGTATTAAAAGTATTAATACAAAAAATAAGATTTTTAATAAAAATAACTTCAAGTGTCTTTCAGGAACTTGTATAAATACTTCGCTGTCAAAATTACTATCGGTATGTCTATACTTTTCAAGAAAACTTCTGTAACTTTCTTTCTAAAGAATATTTGTTTTTAAGCTATTTTGAATTGTAATTTTGATTCAATCCGTTTACCTGTGGTTGCGTAGAACATATTATCGAGCGGCGAAAGTTGGACCCGCAAACACATTATCATTGACTAATTTCTCCAGTATCAATGCCGTAAGCTCCGCAGAAAATATCAATATCAATTATCAAAAATAGGAAATATCAAAAATCTCACATAGGCCTACATCTTCTTGAAATCGACGAGCAACGTTAAGAATAATTTCCCTACTTGATTTTTGAGACCTTTTCCTCGTCGAAATGTTGAATGTGAATCAACGACCGCCATTTTCTCTTACATTTGAATGTGACCGACAGGCCAGGAAAGGAAAATCTATCATCTGCATTGCATTCTGGGAGGTTCATCTTTGGCCGTACTGATAATAGGTACGAAAATTAAGAGAAATTTTAATCGAATCTCGAAACCCAATGCTAATAATTCAGTAAGATTATACAAATTCTTTTTTCAAAGTTTAGTTAATACATAAGAATGCTTTTTTACTAGAGACTATAGTAGTTTTCAAGAAAGAAGGCTTGCCATACATGGTCTGGATTTTGTCTAGATCAAACGGCGCCAGTCATTACGTCGTCAACTTGAATTCCGAGCAGTCAGTCCAAGATGGCGTCGTTTTGTGATCGCGTAAGCGTGACCAAGAAAGGACAAACTTTGCATAGTCAAGCAAGGGAATAGTGTGGAACGTTTATAATTCTTTCACTTTTAATTATTATATATTCCTAACTGTAAAATACAAAATCCAGACCATTTTCGTAATGTTTCTAAGATTCAGTTACGGATTTTAGCAATAGATGGCGCTGTTACGTCCTGGAAACATCAATCCATAAGGAAATTACGTCATCAGCTGCTCTTCTTTCATGAACTGTAGTCACTGCTGATGGTCTCCTCAAAGCGTTCAACAACTGTTCCTAGGATCTTAACTAACAAAGACTTGATAAATGTCGTCAGATGTTAAGATCACGACTGAATTATTGTATAATTATTTTTTGCTTGGTTTTTTGATAGAGGTACCATATTTAGGCTCACGGGTGGATCCAGGCTTTTTCAAATGGGGGGGGAGGCTAACTTTTTTGAAGGGCTGAAGGAGTCTGAAACGCACGCTATTCGCCAGCTTTTATTAGTAATTGAAATCGTCATCATGGCAATATTGTAGTGACTTTTATATTTATTGTATAGTTTTATCGTTATTCTATCCTTTTGTATTCTAGTTATTCCGTTTTTCTGCATTTTAATCTCCATTATTTAATTCCTTTGTTGATCAGTTTATTTTTGAATTTCAACGGTTGTGGCGTCCTTTTTAATTCACTTTATTTAAATCACAACGGTTTAAAAACCCGTTGTGATCACATGACATTTAAATCCCCCAATCGATTTGTAAACGCCACAACCAATCAGAACACTTGTACATAGTTTATTTAAACACATGTAACCTGTAAATAAACAGTAGTTGTTGTTAGTTCTTGCTTTTCAGTCCAGACGCAGCTCCAGTCTCTACTTATTTAGACACTACGATTTTTACCAGTTAAAAACACCCCACAATATTAATGTCTGTCAGGCAGCAGCCTTTGGATACCCATTTTATCCTTATCTATATTCACAGCTAAAGGGAGGGGCTATATCTCCCACTAGCCCCCCCCCCGGATCCGCCTATGTTTAGGCTTATAAATACTGAAAGTAGCTCTTTAATTCAATTGGAGCTACATTCCTCTTCACTGGCTTCACTATTTAGATATCTCCATTTTAAACGTAAATGAATTTTCCTTCGGCGTCTGCCTGCATTTCTTACTGGCGAAGGCTTTAATAGTGGTTGCAGCGAAAGTGCAGTAAGTCCCAGGTAATAGGAAAAAAGTTGGATCATCGGGAAGGAGAAACTCATAAAATCGCTGTAGTAATCGCAGTAAACCAGCAGCAATAAAAGTTCCGAAGTCAATGGGATGAAGAGTTGTTGCTCCGCTACCTGGAAAACTCCGACATTCAACTTTTTACGATATAGAGAATGCGATACCAGCACAGTAATGGCAACCAAGAAATTCGAATTCCGCTTTAGAAATAGATTTATTTCTGTACTTGTCGTGAATACCATTCTGTTACGACAGAAAAAGATATCGAAAAGATATCGCTAGAAATGTGATTTTTTTTTTTTTTTATCTTGGTAGATAACTTTTTTCAATAAATTATTGCTTATTTATTATTATTATAATAAAGATAATAATATTTAAAACGAATAAATAAGATTTAAAAAAATGGCCTTCTTTTATTGTGTTTCGATTCCATTCTGGGTTTTTTTGTACATGCATTGAACCACTGGAATTTTAGAGGTTTGGTATAAGTAGATTTATCAAATTTAGAAAAACAACAAAGAGAATACATAATGGGTTTTTAGAAATAAATTCCTTCAAAACCATGTCACTGATGCGAAAGAACTGAGGATTACAAGAAATCAGGAGACAAAATGGAGGATGTCAGCTCGTTTAGATTATGGATGAAAATGTCAAAAATTTGGAATATCACATTGGAACCAAAAAACACATTAATGTTAAGATAAAACATCTTAATGATTGAATTAAGACAAGGAGTCAAGAAGGAAATGAGAAAGGAAAAAAAAATTAAGAGCTCATACAAAAACGAAAGGATTAAAACATCTAGAGGACTTTAAAAATGGCTGATGAAAAGGCTGTGTACTGATGAAATGACAGAAGATTAAAAGGAACCAATAATGCTCAGAACACGACATTAAGCTGTAATTTTATTATTTTATTACTATTTTTTTTTTGAGGGATTTTCAATGTCTTCTTTCATTTTATTAGTATTAATCTATTAAAGTTTTATTTTTTTACTATTATTATTAGATTCTTAAATTCAAATATCGTCATTGAATTGTTTTAATGTATATATTTTAATAATAGTTTAGGTAAAAATTATTAATAATTACTAAAGCAATTTTAATATATGAATTCGCTTAAATTCGCTTTTATTCTTCTGTAATATTTTTACATAAACTTAAAAAAAAAAAATAAAGATTACAAAAATTTTCAATGCGTCATTAAATAATTCTGTAGTCTTTGTATTCTATTAATTTTGTATTTTTTTATTAACATGTGTCAAAAAAATATTATGTAGAAATGCTGTCGGAGGGCAATTAAATCCTGTTATCTGATTTAATTTTAATAATGTGAAATTTATTATATTTTTGTTAAAAAGACCTTGAACTTTTGAAGGAAATGTTAATGAGTATAATTTGCTCGTAAAACTGAAATCTAGCTAAAATGATTTTAATAAAATTATAGTAAGATTAAGGCAATATTTTAAATCACAATTAAGCTGAACCAAAGGAGGATTGGGATTTTAATGTTTTATTTGATTTTTTTCCCCTTTCTTATAATAAAAAAAAGCTGAGGTCAAAACTAAATACGTCATTTTAAAGCGAACTGCATTTATAACGTCATAACACGCAAAACAGTTGTGAAGGGCGCATCACGACAGGAACATATCACAAAATGCTTTTCCGGAGTCAGCTTTCATTTATAATGAGGGTTACTATTCAATATGATTTTAATCACTAGCTAACGAATAAAAATAAGTGTGTTTGTATTTATGTCTACAAATTTATTTATTTGTATATATCCCTAGATGTTTTTAAAATTTTTACGTTGATGTTACTATATAGTAATTGTTGTTATCCTACGCTTGGTAACGGCTACAGTAGGTTCTTACAGTTTTGATGTGATATTTGTTATGCTCCTCAAAGTATCAGAGAAGAATAAAGGTTTAGAAAAGTTGTAAAATGTAATGTCCTTCCGTCTGTGACCAGTGGTAACTATATTATCCTAGCAATCTGAAATTTCAGAGATGAATCTACATTGTAATTCTTAGAGTCAATTCACGGTTTTGTAGTAAGCCTTAAACTAATCGGTCCGATACAATTTGTCGTCTATCAAAGGATTGCGTTGTTCAAAGTGAAACTGTTATTGATTGGCGTGTACAACTCATTAATTCAAGCAGTTGTAATTCAAGGGTCAAGTACAATTTCAAGCGATTTTATTGAGTTAATTTAATGTCTGCACCCCATTGCCCACCATTCGGCCTTTTTGAGTAAATGATCAGTGGCCATTTTGAACCGGAAGTGACTACGTGGATCGAAGGTATCACATTCATTCTGTGGAAGTCTTTACACACGCAGACACGATAATCCTAATAACTTCTCCCTGCAATATCACAAAAAAAAAAAGGAAGATATCTCTTGATTTTAGTAAAAATCGGATCAGTTCGTAAAAAGCTACTGACCAAAAACCATCAACTGAATAAACAATTCTTTTTTGAAAAAAAAACAAAAAAAAAAACAAAAAAAACTCACAAATATATCATTAACATTGTTTTAAGGCTGTCTGTCCACGTGGATATTCGAAAGTTGCCACGCCAACTATCTTGTTTTTCTCATCATTAATGGCTTCCCTTTATTACTGGTAATTATTGTAGATATTCAATTATTGTAGATATGCAGCTTTTATGTTATATCAAATGAGTTCTGCGCTAGTACACGTGAATAGAATGAATTCTCTGAATACTTTGTATTCAGTGGTTGCTGAGCTGTAGGTAGAAAGTTTTAATAGCTCAATTTAAACTGGTAACAAGTGCTGTAACTAACTGTTATTGTTAACAGCCTCGACAATATATAAGGTAGGTTGCCCAAATAACACCCGGTTCCAAATAAGGCCCATCCTTCGTTTTATTAATAGACAATTACCAAGATTAGTTATGTTTCAGACAGATCCTGGCTTCTAGCGGCTACACCAAACATTAGGTCAGTTGAAGAGGACTATTTCGCCATGTTTGTGTCAGTTGAACAGTAAAAGTCGTCCAAAGCTTTTCTCGTTACTATTTCAACTTAATCTGAAAAATCGTCCCCATTTTTTGGCAACATAACATACATGGACATGTTTTATATCATTTTAAAGTATGTCATGAGTAGAATAATGTAGAATAATTTGATATTTGAACAGGGGCTCCAAATAAGGCCCTTCAGTTATAGTTTCAAAACTGCTATTATAGAAAGAATTTCAAATGCAGCTAATTCTAAATTCACTTTTTTATAACAGCACACCTTAAACTACCTTTCAAGACAGTTTTCAGAATTTTCACTCTTGCAGTAGAAATATAAAAAATCTTTAAACGTTAGGTGGGCCTTATTTGGTGCAGTTATCTTATATTAGTTTCCTGATCAAAGAGAATTAAATTATTATACGTAAATAAGAACTTTTAAAAGAACAATACCAAACTGTAAAAGCATGTTTTTTATCCTTAATTCCATTTGATTTTCACATCTTATAATTTCCAGTATTTCAGAAATGTAAACAAAATATCTCCCCTTTTCTCTCTACGTTTTGTCTTTGTTTCTATTCGAATTCTTGTCTCTTTGCTTTCCCTAAGTGACAGTCCCCACATTTCATTACGTTATTTCATTAATAGTCTTGAGGAACAGCGTATTAATTAATTATTTTATCGATAATGAATATTTCTCTGTGTTCTTCTGCTCGGCCATTGTAATGGACGACCAATCGAATGTTTGGCAATCTTCGTCTGATTGTCTTCGCGGCCCAAATGCTTCTCCTTGCTTCCTTAATCCAATAATACGACAAAACTTTGCCCAGTAATGGCCTTCAAGAGCCTTTCCCATCTATTAGATTCAATCAGCGCCGACGATTGTCCATGTGCAGTCGCGGTTGCTGCTTACTTACCAATAAGCAAGCTTTTCCACTATTGCTGTCTCTTCTCGCCACAAGAGGGAGCGGAGGGAAAAAAAAAAAAAAAAAAACCGCCAACACGCATAAATTGCTCTTGACAA
>JAFIDM010091500.1:0-62019 GCA_023159025.1 Thereuonema tuberculata
ATTGTGGGTTGAATAAGGAAATAAAGACTGAAAAAACAAAATTGGCTATAATTAATGAAATTACTTTAACGTGCGTCAAAGTAGTTATGTCTTCAGGGTTATAAGAATGGGGAACAACTACCTGAAATTTTTTGGATGGTAAATTTTTGAATATAGATTAATAGAAATATATGGTCAAATGTTATTTTTATTTCACGTAAATGTTCCCCATTCTTGTGACCCTGAAGACATAACTATGTCACTTAAGCAATTACATTACGGAAACATAACGGAAGACGGAGTAGTGCGAATAGCGCTTTATAGTCTTACTTTTTCAAATTCATTTCGATTTATCATTGAGAATTTTCATAATAATAATTCTTAAATAAGTTAGGGAAAACATTAGTTATTTTTTTTTTATATTTAAAAGAAAGGCAAGTTCTTAGCTTTTGGAAATTCGGGAAGGCCATTATTTATTTCTAACATTTACAATTTTTTATTCCAATTTAAGGGGAGAAGATAAAAAAAAAACAACTGCAGCTGAAAAGCAATTATTCATTCGAAGAAAATAAGTTACTGCCCTTAAATTGGCACAGATACATTATTTTTCTAAAACAATCACTTTGACGATTGAGGCATTTGTCATAAGGTTTGGTCACTATCGTCGACGCCAGCTGCATAAATGAAGGACTTGCTATTTTGCATCACTTTGGACTTCTTCATTGCATTTGAAAAGTAGACCCGACATGTCTGTTTTAAGGCAGGGAACAGTTAAAAAAAACCCACTGGGATCCAAATTCGGGTTGCATCGCGGATGTCCCAAAATTTCCCGGTGGAAACCTTACAGCAAGTTGTGTGCGTTTTCGGTGAACGTATGTTCGGACATTGTCATGAAGGAGGATCACATCGTTGTTTAGAAGAACAAGTTATTTCTTCCTAATGTTGCTGAGCAATTTCTTTCAGGTTTGAATACGAGTCCAGTTATCCAAGCGGATCGCCAGTTTGAAATGGCAAAGAGCACTTTCGCTAACACGTATAAAAAAAAACTACAAATCCCTCGCTCTGATACTTCAGCAAAAAACGAGCAAATTCATAAATTGAACTTCTAGCGGTTGTAAATATTTTTCTTCTGATTGATTCTCGTTCTGTTCGTTTTCAAAAGCCAGAAGAACGACTGGCGGACGATTTTACTCCGCAGAGGGGTGATACGCTAAGATGGGCACTTTCCTAAGAAATTCTTTTGGACATTTTCGCTTTTAAGAAAAAAATAACGGAGGAGCATTTTTGCAACAGTATTAATTCTTTCCATAATTCTTTCCCGAAAAGCGCAAATAGAACGCAGCTACTAGTAAACTAACACTATAAAAAGTAAACATCCCCTCTTTGTTTCTCCTCACCCCTATTTTGCTGAAATCGAAGGAGACCTGACGCATGCGCAAAAGCGTGGAAGGCTCTCTTAAACAATACTGAACAGTGTTTACATTTGTAAATGGGAAAACAATAAGTGTACAAAAAGCAACAGTTTTTTCAGATTTAATAAACGAAATCACACGTATCTTCCAAATTAATTAATGGAGAATGTATGAAAATTAAGTTTATTTAGAACAAGCAGTAAATGGAGACCATGAAAACCTCTTTAACCGGTAGAGGTCCAATTACGGATTGGTAGATGTCATCTTAAGCTAATTTTGGTAGCGATTCGAATGTACAGTAGAATCTCATTATAACGGACCCTATTATAACGGACGTCGCTTATAACGGACAGTTTTAAAAAAAAATTGGCAGCCTACAATTAAGGTGAGGAAGTGAAAGACCATTTAAATTTTGTTATTCAATATGTTGACAATCGGCAAATGAAAATGTGTTTGAAAAATTACGAACACCTACGGCACCTC
Organism: Thereuonema tuberculata; assembly: GCA_023159025.1. Lineage (NCBI taxonomy): Eukaryota > Metazoa > Arthropoda > Chilopoda > Scutigeromorpha > Scutigeridae > Thereuonema > Thereuonema tuberculata. Next base: position 1,875 of record JAFIDM010091500.1, read on the forward strand.
CGTCAGTTATTAACTGAAGAAATAAGCAGCAAACAAAACCAGCAGAAAATAAATTATTTTTTCAAACCAATGAATGTAATCAATCAACAGGAACCAGGACCTTATTGTTCTAAAAATTATTGCAGTGTATATGTACACATCTTTTTCAATTCAACCTATTATGTTGAAGGCTATTTTTTTATTTGATATATAATTAACACTTTTTATAGCTAACTATTGTACTTTCATTGATGTACACCCTGCTTCATTACACCCCTATAAGAATTATTTGTTTTAAACCGGACTTTCATTAAAACGGACAACCTTCAGCCCCTATTATCCGTTATAATGAGGTTCTACTGTATTTGCAGTGTTTCAAAAAAGTTCTCCTGAAATTAGGAAGAGCTTATGATTTCTGATATTTTTTTTTAAATACTGTGATGATGGCTTCTCGCTGAAAACAAGGTAATTGTTTTCAGTGTAAAATAATATTAATGAATAAGAAAAAAAACTGCTCGACAGAAATGGAATAGTGACAATTTCCCTACATTCATCTGCAGCAGCGAGGAAAGAAAGATTGAAACTTCACGTGGAGCTCCACTAAAATCTTACCAGCTGCAAAAAACTATTTAAAAACATATACAATCATTATTGTCTGTGTAACTGAAGCAGATATAATATTAGATAAGTTAAAAAATGAGATGAGAATATACAGTATGTTGTTGAAGTAATCTCAATTCAAATAACAAAGCTTGGTTGTGTCATCATAGATTATTGGAAACAGAATAACACTATTATGACACTAGAGTTATATAAATACAAAGCAGAAGTTTTAGTCAAATTTATTAGCATTTTCAGAACACTTGTAACAATTACAATTCATTGGATAATCTCTAAGTAAACTTATTAGGTATCAGAGTAATATTTTTATTGAGAGAGAACTGTATTTCCTCGTGATCTTAAATTATGTAGTGATGTTTTCACCAAAACAGATTGTACTGAAAGCAAATATTAAAACTATAGAAATATTAAAGTAATCGAAATCATAACAAAATATGTTATTATTTAGTAATTGAGAGCTAGAGCTTCTTGATCGTGACGACTTATCATAGTTCGGTGACTGTTCGTTTTAAATATAAATGCGAGGATCAAAAATAAGACAGGGGAAGAATAGTATTTTAATGGTAAAGGAATTATATGGTTTTCTTATTTTTTTTTTAAGAATCATTATCGCTGTTACTAAATTGAGGGGTTTAGTGCAAAAACTGCATATCCCAACCAAAGTTCGTTTTGAGAAAAATGGCATTTTATGTGGGGAGTTTTTCTGTAAAGAAAGTTCGTTCAGATAACTTTTTTGTGTAACTAAACGAGGTTTTCAGTAAATCTCCACCACGTTAATACTTCAGCATTAGATGCCCACATGGCTGAAGTATTCAGTGCCACAATAAAATGAAAATGGCTCATTGGGTGGGATATGTCATTTGTATACTAATCCCCTCAATAAAATGCAACATTATGTTCTTATAGGTATAAATTCCATATTCTTCTCTTAGTCTTTCTCTATTGTTCATATTTCTTGTAATTGATTATTATGATTTTTACCACTCTATTCATGTAGACTTAATGTAGATTTCCATTCTTACTATTTTTCAATAAGAGTAGTTAAGGAATAAGAGTATTTTCGAAGTTGAAAATCTAAAACACTAAAATTAATAACAGGTTTTCTAATTTAAATATTATTTTGAATGTTTATTCTTTGTTCTTCGTAACTAGCAACCCGGGAAAAGTGGATTCTCTCAAAGTGCGACTTTCTCACAACTACCCAATAAAAGTGGATTCTCCCCACCCACGACTGCTTTTAAAACCAGCGAGTGCATCTATGACATATTTTTATTTTTTATAGAGATTAGAATGCAGTCTTCGGATCAGAAGATTGCAGATTCGATTCCCAAAGCGAACTTGTTAGAAATTATTTCTATTTTCACAAATCACAGCAATTATGCCAGACAGAGAGAAAAAAAAAAAAAGTAATATAGATTTGCTATGATCTTAATTGCACACGTTGGAGAAATTGTAATTTGTTTACTTCATTGCAAAAAGAATTCAAGATAAAAAACAATTAATTTGACAAAAATTTGATATCTTATCATCAATTAAAACGAACTGACCTAATATTTTATTCAAAACATTAAAGGATTTGTATTTAATAACACAGAATTGACTTCACAACCTACCTAAATAAAATTAGTCCCTTTTAATACTCTAAAAGTAGTAAATTACTTTAAAAACCAAAACAAACTGAGAAAAATATTTTTAAAAAATGTAAAAATAAAATATTGGAAATGTCGAAGAATCAACTAGGTTTACAGAATTCTTCTTCATCCAAGATATACAGCATTACATAAAACACAAAAAATGTATATATTTACATATATATATTTGGATATGTAACAATCACAAACTTTCTTGAACAACAAATTCATACAACATATAACAATCACAAATTCTTAAACAAATAACATTTACTAGTTCTTATAGAAACAATTTGTTTAAGAATTTGTGATTGTTACCTGTTGTATGAATTTATTTTGTTATTCAAGAAATATTTTGGATAGTTTAGATTGGGTTTAAAAATATTCTTTTAGAAATCGTCATAGCTGTAAATTCACATTAAAATTCTAAAGTTTTTAAGTTTTTTGGAAAATTAAGATAATTTTCGATCTGATAAAACGTTTAATAAAAGTGTAAAATATATTTTAAAATTGGACTTTCAATCTAAATTAAGAAATAAAAGCTAAAAACTGATGACACATTGATATAGAAATGTAACAGAGGTCTACTGGAGGTCTACTAGAATTAAGATAAGAAATTGAAGCACAGAAGGATTGCTAACGATCGACCTCTTCATCTCCTCCTTGTCTAGCTTGGTTCCCTTGCCCACTAGACTCTCCTGCTTCAATTCTTTGTCGTTTTCGTGAAATGGCGTCTATGCAACTTTCCATTGAAGTTAAGATTGAAGTTACTCTTAGAAGGAGTGTTTCCTGTCTTTCCTCCGCTGCATCGCTCCGTTTTTTCGCATCCTCGTATCTCTCCCTCATTTTACGTATCAATTGATGGTTAAGAAGCGATTGCTGCAGACTGTCCTGCAGTATCTGCATGATGGTGAGATGGCAGCGTTCTGATATATGTCTCTCCATCAGACATCGACCTTTACTTGTTCTGCTGAATTCTATCAAAAATTTTCTCTCCTCTATTGCCAGTCTATGATCTGCTTCATCGTCTTGCTGTTCTTGTTCTCTGTAATTCAACTCAGACAGGATCTTTGCCATACATATTTTTGCATCATTGAACGATTCAATCATGCGTTGAAGAGACTCTTGTAAGCTGGAAAGTTCCCGACGCACGGGTAGTAAATTATTTTCAGTTTCAATCAGTTCTTCCTCGTTTGTTCCAATTTCTTTATGTTGGTTGTAATATTCCTCTGATTTGCGCAAAGTCTCCTCCGCTTGTTGTAATCCTATTTCAATGGGGCTTATCTCTAAGCTGATATTTTCAAAGTTCGTCTCCATTTCTTTGATACCTTCTTCAAAGTTTTTGAAATCACGACAAGCCATCGTCCTAGTAGACCTGTTTTGCGAATCTACAAGTATAAAAAAAATACAGATCATTATTAAACTTTTACATCATCGTTGATTCTAATATTTAAAAATTAAATATTTAAATTGTACGTAAAATTCACTAAAAATAGTAATAAGAATTTTACAATTTAGCTTTTCACAAATGCAGCAAATTCGATAATTTTTTTCCTAGATTACTTACTTTCCTGTAATTTTAAATATTAGCTTTCTCCCTTTAGTGAAGCAGTAACCTTATGTCTACAGGTTTCAGATCAATTCAGTTAAAATGAATGCTTGTGAATTTCGGTTAATTGTGATTCAAGATCCTGTTTTTTTTTTGTTTTTTTTGGCAATTGAAAAGATTTTTTTAATTATCTTTCCAACGCAGTTTTTAAAAGAATAAAATGCCCTTCAAAAGTTATTTAATACAGGGCACGCTCTTGTCCCACATATTTGTACCTGTGGAGGCATCTGCTTACAATTTTTATGGATTAAGTTTTATACAACATTTAGATTACTAACTTAAACTATAGATCTTAATAATGTTATCTCCATCTTGCTCTTTGCTAATTTTTATCATTTAGTTTTATTTTTTATCTACACTTCCTTTTTATTGTAGTTGATGCCTTTATGGAAGAAAAAAATTGCTGTTATTCCAAAAATATTATCAGCAATTCAAATTTGAAAATATCATTCTGTAACTTAAACATTTACAGAATTTGCACCAGTTTCCGGGATTAAATCACAGTTAAACATTAAGGTATAATAGATAGCTTACACACTTGTGACACTTTAAGCGTCTTATTAATAAATGAAACGAAATTTTTATCAAAATACATACAACAACATTTAACAATGTTATCATTCTTTCTACACTTTTATTCTAGGTTTCATTTTGCGGGCTTGATCAGTGGCGTGAGGTGATAATTTTCGGAGGGACCAGCTGTAGGGGGTCTGTTATGGCACCATTTAACAAATCTACACAGAATAAAAATTATAATTTTTTTTAAAAAACTAAGGTATTCTTTCTAACAGGAATGTAGATACGAAAGTTTTATCACAGAACGCCGGAGCGATTGAAAATGTTAAAAGTGTTGAGAGGAACAGGAGTCTCCGAACTAGTCCTGTTGGTCAGTCGATTGAGGCTGAGGGGAGGGGGATAGAATGCTGGCTGGCCGTGTCTAACTGTACATGCGCTGAGGGGAAGGAACACTTATGGGATTAGCCTAATTACATTAGTCCATTAACCACACACCACTGTTCATGATTGTAGTTTTGTTTGATATTAAGAAGTCTCAAATTTAAGTTATTATATTTCGCTAGGTCACTTACCGTACCACCCTTAGCTTCAAGGTTTTTTAATGTTTAAAAAAAAAAAGCAAAATTAAACCATTCCTCTAATAACGAACTGACTGACTTACCTTCCGGTGGGCAATGATACTGTCTTCTCCAATCGCTGTTTTTTAAACATTTTTCATATCCTCAAACGCAGAGTTGTTGTATGATTGTGGTTTAATCAACGAAAAGCCATCATTAACTTTATTTGAAATATGAAAAGTTAGAATTATTTTTAAATTACTGGAATTTGCTTCATTATTTGTCATAAATAAAAAGTATTTCAATAAATAACGCCTTTTAATTTCAATGGGAAATTGGCTGATTAAGAAAATAAGAGAAAAGATTTTACCAAAAATTTTGCAAGTAAACAATTAGCTTTTTTCTCAGGATAACAAAAACAATCCATTGCAGTGTTTGTATTGAAACGAGGATATTACAAAATGTAATAAAAATTAGGGGATTGAAGAGAAACTGAGCTTTATTATAAAAAAATTAAATTTAATATAATACTAAATGGAATTCATCATACTAAATGCATTGTTAATGGCATTTTCTTCAGTGTTCTATAGTCAAAAGAACTTACTTTTCATTTTATACTTTCCTGTGTTCAATTTTATTTTGGTTATTCTTAATAGGACTATTCAAGTTAAGGAAAAAATGTAATTGATATGTCAACTTTCCAAAACAATGGTTAAGAAATATTAAAAGTAATTGTACGTAGTAAATTCTTCATTGATTAGCTGTGATGAATATGTAGAAATATGTTGTAGTTGATATTGACAGTAAAGGGCTGTTCCATTTTATCCCGTACCACACCCCCTCCTTAAGGTTTCTTCAAATTTCAAACATTTGAAGAAGCCTTAAGGAAGGGGGGGGGGGTACATGATGAAATGGAACAATCCTTTACTGTCAATATTTCTAATTAACTGTTAAAACCATGAATGATAACATTAATTTTATTGACCAAGGCGTTGGAGAATTTAGTTATTTCAAGATAAAATGTTGTCGTAAGATAATATTTTAATTTTTTTTTTTGAGAACAGCTTAAGAAAAATATTAATATTGAAGAAATATTATTACATCAACTGCATATGGTAAATATTACAATTATATTCAATTTGATATATACATTTATGTAAATCAATTTCAAATTCAACGGGGAATATGGAAAAAAGAAATAATCCCGAATTTTTGACGGTTCTTTTCAGAACTAGTTGTGAAACAAATTTTAGATCATCCATTTGATATTTATTCGACTGACAAAACATCGGAATGGTTTCACAGATTGTCTCATTCTAATGAGACATAATTTGCAACAAACCTTTGGAATGATACATATAAGATTGACCACATTTGATATCTGGAATTAACTCTGGAATGTAGGAAATGGGAATAGTCCATTTTATCTGAGAAATTTTGTAAAAATTATAATTAATTTTTTGTGATGAAAATGGATAAATTCTTTCTGCGATTATAGTTCATCTTTGTAATTCTTGAATTAGTGTTATTATGACGATTTAATTAAATTGTACTAGTTATCTACAGGGTGGTGGGGAAGTTCCCTTACCCCCTATTATGTTATTATTATATTTAAATTATGATGCTTTTCTTTTTATAGTAAATGACCTGTATATCACTTGAATATATCTGTATGGGAAAGTTTAACTCTTGGTAAGATCAAATACATATACGAACATCCAATACGAACCACTTTTTCTTCCAAGAAATCGCTTCCTGTAGTTTCTTTACTTCAAATCTTAAAAGCATTAAATCCTTAAAGATTTGTCTTTAAAGATCAAAAGCTAACAGAAAACAAGTTATCATCGTCGCATTCTTAAAGCATTTGTAACACAGGCTATCATCATCAGAAAGTGCGTCTGAACTCAACAAGAGATAAATTCATCTGTTTACATCAGGATTCTGTTTTAGTCTCAATCTAAATGAATTAGAATAAAGGAGTTTTAGGAGATTCACTATCAGCTGTTACTCACGAATAGTATTTGTAATAGCAGAGGGGGCTGACAAGTTTTCCTAATATAATAACAGGGGATATGGAAACTTCCCGACCAACCTGTGCAAGTCACGAATCCAAGAGCGATTTTCTTTTTTTTTTAAGGATCAAATAGTTGTTGAGATAAGATGAACATTGATTGACAAAATTGTAAAAAGGTTTGAGAATAATTAATCTTCTTTTTCTATGTCATCAGCCATTGTTAGTATACTGCTGGTCAAGATATCCCCAGGATTTTCTTATTCTTACGATCCTTTCTTTTCTCCATCCATTCTTTTTCATCAATCTGTCTGATATATGCGGTCTTTGTTTCCACTTTCCCTTAGATATCCATTTTATCCATTTTGGCCCTTTGGTCCATTTATTATCTAACAAGTATTGTTCTAGCGAGATGGCTACTAATCTCTATTTAGATAGATCTACTTAAAAAAAAATACAATCCCAACTTAAACTCATAGCTTGTGGGAAAAAAAGCGAGATGGTGCCTTTAAAGTGGCATAGATACATTATTTTTCTAAAATGTTGCCTTGACAAATTAAACATTTGTGATAAGGTTTTATTAGTTTGTCCTTCCAGTCACATAAAAATCAAGGACCTGCAATTATATTCCCTTTTTTCCATCCCATTGGACTTCTTCAATGCATGCGAAGATTAAACTTAACACTTGCTGTCCTAAGTCAGGAACAGATAAAAATCACTAGGCGCCAAATTCGGACCACATCTGGATATCCCAAAATTCTCTAGCGGAAACCCTGCAGCCAAGTTCTGTTTGTTCTGTGTAACGTATGGTCGGCCATGATCATTAAGAAGGATCACACCATTTCTTCCCTATGTTCATCAGCAATTTCTTTTTTAATTAATTTGAATTTTTGGAACATGGAATTAATTGAGATACTCTGATGTTTAATTGTTGAGTTTAGATCTCGAGCTGTTGAGAATGTATTCACGAGAAGATGAAAAACTGTGATTGTTATGGAAATTTTGAAAGGAGAAGTCTCTCGATGGTTTTTTAGAAAGGAGAAGGAAGCAAATAATTGTGGAGCTGTTATTTGAGCGTGTAATAAAGTTTTTTTATTGTTACTTTAAACCCAGTGCTTTGTGTCATTTATCATGGTGACGTTACAAGACTCTTTAGTAATGGAAAGTTCCAGGCACATGGGTCGCAAATTATTTTCAGTTTCAATCAGTTCTTCCTTATTTCCAATTCCTTTACGTTCATTGTAATATTCCTATGACTTCTTCAAAATCCCTTCACTTGTTTTAATTTCATTTCATTTACCCTTTTGTTTTTGAATTGTATCTACATTTCCCTTCTTATTCGAGTTGACGCCTTTTTGAAGGAAAAATTGCTTACTCCATACATATTATTAACAATTCAAATTTGATTGATATCCTTCTGTAACTTAAACATTTCAGACTTCGCACCTAATACTGAGGCTAAAATACTTTTAAACATTCGGGTATAAGAGGGACGACAGACTTGTCCCACTTTACGGAGGCAAGCGTGTAGTTAATACATGAAACGAAAGTTTCATCAAAAAACATACAACAACATTTAACCATGATATAAATCTATTCTACAATTTATAAGAAAAATTCTAGGTTTCTTCAATCCATTTTTCAGTCTTCATTGATACCATTTTAATGAAATTTAAAAGTTAAGCTCTAAAATTTTTCATGTGCTCTTACCCCCACCCGCTTAGCTTGCAATTACGAGAAATTTAAATAACCTGGAAACTTAAGACATTCCTCTAATAACGAACTACCTGACTAACCTTTTGGTGGGCAATCAAAGAGTCTTAGACCAATCACAGTTTGGTAAACCATTTTTTAATATCCTCAAACTCAGTGTTGTTGTATGATTGTGGTTTAATCAAAAAAATTCATCTTTCACTTTATTTGAAATATCAAATGTTGGAAGTTGTTTTATTATTTGTCATAAATTAGAAAGTATTTTAATATCATATAGCTTTTCCATGTTATTTGAAATCAAGGTTGGCTGATTAAGGAAAAAAAGATCTTACCAAAAATTTCCAAGTAAACAATAGTTTTTTTTTTCCTGGATAATAAAAACAATTCATTGATGTTGTGAATAATTCATTGTTCATTTTTTCTTTTGAGGCACCACCTCGCTTCCGATGATAATTCATTGATGTGTTGGTAAAAACGATAATATTTCATAATCGTTATAAAATTAGAGATTAAACAGGAACTTCATTAAAGAAAACTTAAATATTATCGGTTGGAATTCATAATATCGAATGTATTTTTTTGTATTTCCTTTAATGTTCTGTAGACGTAAGAAATTATTTAACATTTTATACTTTATTTTGTTCAATTCGATTTGCTTATTTTTTATGGGACCATTAAAATTTTAGAAAAAAATAATATTAAAAGTAATTGTAGTTCATTCTTCATTGGTTAGCTGTGATGCTAACACTCATGAATTATGTTGTAGTTGATATTGACAGTAAAGGAGTGTTCCATTTCATCCCATTCCACAACCCTTTTATAGGTTTTTGCATATTTAGTGAAACATGTTAATCATTCACATATTTTTAATCAACTATTAAAACCATGAATAACATTAATTTTATTGACCAAGGAGTTGGAGAACTTAATTATTTTGAAATGAAAAGTTGCCGTTACATGTAACGGGAGTTGTTGTTTGTTTTTTTGTGAATAGCTTAAAAAAAACATTAATGCTGAAGAAATAATATTGCTTATTATAAAAGCTTCATACTGTGTAAAATTACAATTACGTTCAACTTGATGTATAAATCAATTTCAAATTCAACGGGGAACATAAAAATAATGTAGCCACGAATTTTTGACGGTTCTTTTCAAAAATTTCTCAAGTTTCTGAACTTTCGGAAAAATTTTCTAATATTAGTAGAATTTTTATTTGAGTAAACGCGATTTGAGAATCTTGATCGTATTGAGAGGCTAACTTAGAGTGAAACAAATCTTCAATCATCCATCAAATGCTAACTTGATTGACTAAACATCGAAATCGTTTCACAGATTGTCTCAATTTTAACGTCACGTGACTCGTATCAGACCTTTGGAATGATACTTATAAGATTGATCACAATTGACATTTGCAAGTGACTCTATACGAAATAGGAATAGTCATTTTTAAGTGCGAAAATTTTATAAAAATTATAATTATTTTTTTATTTTGTGATGACAATTGATGAATTCTTTTTACGATTATGGTTTCATCTTTCTGTAATTCTTGAATTATTTTGATTCTGGCGATTTAACGATGTTGTACTAATTATCTACATGTCACGAATCCAAGAGTGATTTTCTTTTTTTAAATGATCGAATAGTTTCTGAGATAAGAGTTGTATTCCTTGTAGCTACAGTAGTGGCACTACGAAGTTTTGTGCAGCGGAAATATAGTACAGGATATGACGTCAATGTAGTGACGTAGTCTGTAGCTGCAAGGACAGACTCTCAGTGTCGTACAAGATGGCGAACGAGTTAGTAACTATTCTTTTACCATATATTTTCTTCTTTTTCCTTCCCAACGACAAAATGGAAGAAAAAGAATGCGCTCTCTGCATGGAAGGGAGATTGTCAGATCCGGCAAAACCAATTTTCATGTTGATGATGACTAAGAATTAACGTTAATCACTTCATGGGACAAAAGACGGAACAAAAGACAAAAAAATTGAAAGTTATGTTTCGGATATCATTTCAAATTATATTGGCGATGACTTTCTGAAACATTTTAGACTTCAAAGATCGACAGTAGGGGTAGGCAACGTTAGGTTATTTTATAATTTTAATGCTACAATTAAAACAATTACGCTTTTGCAAACAAAATATGAATATAATTTAAGGTCCTGCTATCCTTAAGTAAATGAAGCTAAACAAAAATTCATTATTCAACCAAATGTAGGATAAATGCTTCTGCATAATTTATATATTTCAATAATTCGTTTTAAGATAAAATAATGTATAATTATTATAATTAAATTCGAGTATTTATTCGAAGTTAAAAAAGTGTTTCTAAATGGAATTGCATCCAGTCAGTTCTTTCTTTCTTGAAACTCGAAGCCTTTAATTATGAATTATTTTATGGTAATTAATCCTACATAATGAAGCTTAAAGCGTACTTTCATAAATAATAAATCATCACATTGACAGTAATTATTATAGAGATTCATTTCTTTTGATTATATTGTCTTATTAACAATTTATTTATTTATTTATTTAGTTCCTTTGGCAATATATTGGAATTGAGTTAGAAGGGAAATTTTTCCATCGCAGAAGGAACGAAAGGCCTCGTCAAACTCCTCCTCCCAATTTGGCTGTTGAATAACTAAGAGTCCTACCGTTGTGTCTGTGATCGTTTTGGGGTAGCCACCAGCCATGGCTACCATACGTTTCATAAATCAATGAAGGCGTTATGTAGTAAAGTGAACGAAATTATCCGGTGAAGATATTGTTTCTACAATAAAAAGATTTGATATTGTATTTTAAGGATTATTAAATATTCTTTTGTTTTTCTTTCAATGCAAAGCTGACTTGTGAGTCAATTTTTTTTTCTCTCTCATGAATCAATAATGTTGTCTAAAGCTCAACAGTTTATCTTTTAATAAAATAACAGTTAAAATATACACCAAATTTAATTTAATAACTCAAAAAAAGGTAACTTTTGCTATATTCAGAACATTTTAACAACATGTACACACCAAATAAAGAAAGGAAGTGATATAAACTGATTCCAAAGTTATTATGAAAAGGAACTTGCAAGAAATTCAATTTAGCTACAATTGTATTTCAACTTAATTTCAGCACATCGATTGGAAATTAACAAGTTTGACATACATTTGTACATAGCAATGTGACTTACTTGAATGAAAATTTCAGATTAATTGCCAAACTTCTAGAAATCTGTCAATATGCGTATAATTCAATACTCAGAAGCATTTATTTTAATTTAAAATTTTTAAATTACAGCCTTTTTATTACTAGCAGAATTATGTTTATATCCACACAGACTTTTCCATGACCAATGAGATTCGTCCTCAATCCTTTGTTGCTAAGAAATCGTGTTCAAACATATTAGTAAACTTTAGATTAAAAAAAAAAAAAAAAAAACAAAACAAAACAAAACAAAAACAAAACAACACCAAAACAAACAAACACATCTGTTTGTCTCGTGAATTATTACTGTGGGGAAATAAGTCTTAAAATTTACATTTTTATTTGAGAATATAATGGACGGTAACTGAATTGTATTAAAATCGCACTAATTGACATATCCTACTTTCCAAACATTAATATACTATCAAAATTATATAAATAAACCCGTTTTGTTCTAAAGATTCAGTCTATTAAATTGAATTATTAATAGCATTTTAGTATCAATATTAATGTATTTTACACTTCATAAAAATTAGTAAAATTTAAGCAAGTAATTATGACATATTTTATTTTTCCAAACTCCTTTCCAGTACATGTAAATTCTATTTTAAAAGTTTCTATTTTTTAAAATTCTATTATTTGTAATTAGTGTCTAATTTTTCTTTTTCTAATTGCTGTTCTTCCATTCTCTGGAGAATATCCCACCTTTTCTTCTCTTCACCTCTTAATTTCGCCTCCCAAAACTCCTTTCTTTTTTGTATATTCTCTGAACCACTGCGATGGGACATCCGATCTTTTAAAAGATTTATTTCAGGAAATAACAGATTTCTTCATTTCTTGACTCACTTCTGAAATTGAAGGTTCTGATGGGAGAAGTGACGACCAGACAACCTCGCAGGTGGTGGAGAACTGACGATATCCTTGCCAAGGAGCTCGTCCATCTCTTCATAGAACTCCATGTTATGGCAGCAGCACCAGATTGCCCAACTTTATCTTTTATTTTCCTGTGAACAAAAAACACAGACAAAGGCTTTAAAAAACAAATATTCAGATTAATAACAGACAAGTTAAATTTCAGCTTAAATAAACAAATCAAAAAATCAAATTTAAATTTGAGTTTCATGTTACCTTCTTTATATGACATACTGCTTATGAAAATATAAGTCATTATATTACAGAATGGTAATTATTTAGTTTCACAATACTGATTTGAATGCTGGATTTTTTTGGTAAATAAATACAGCAAAAATCAAAAACTTAAAAGTTAATTCTTAAAATATTAGACAATATTTAAATTAAAAAAAAATATACAAGAAAATCAAGATCTTATCTAAAAATGTATTTATGAACTACACGAAAAATATTTATTTTGGAAGAGAATTATAACAAAAATGTTTTAACTAGAAGGAGTACTGCCTAAGAATTTTAACTTACCTAAATTAAGTAATTATGGTCAGACTAGAGATCATTATATTAAGTAGAAACTTTAGTGAACTAAACAGGGGAAATTATGAAATTAAAATATCAGTTACATTTAAACAAAAAAAAAATTATGTAATTGATGAAGAATTTAAATTTTTTATTTTTTAGATTATTAATTAAATACAAGAATCTATCAGCACTGCTATATATTTCCATATCTAATAAGACTTGTGAACATTTAAAAAAAAAAAAAAAGTTTATATTTCTTTATTTGATTTCATTAGTTTCTCAATCTCAAGTCATACTTAATATTCAAATATCGCATCTGAGAAATTAAGTTTCACAAAATTCAAAAAAAAGTCTCACTGAATATTTAATCGCTGAAACAGCACAAACAAACAAAAAAAAAAAAGGGGGGGGGGCCAGTGATGTATGCCATTTTTCAGTGAAATCATGATCTTCACTAAATTTATATATATATATATACAATAATTTGAAATTGTATTTTTCTGTAGGTTGTATGAACTGATATTCGCTTTAATTTCCAATTTTGAGGCTTTTTACATCTGAATACCAGAAATGACCATGAACAAAGACAACGATTTTACTTCGAAAGGGACGGAGATTAATGGGATATTAAGGAATTAGAAAATAGTGAAGATATGAGTCACTCCAATAACGGTATTAGTTGGTGAAATTTTTAAGTTAACAATACCTAAATGATAGTTTCCTTAGCTTCATATATATTGTGTTCAAATATTACATTAAAAAATAAACTAACTATTGTAATATAAAGTCTTGTTAATAAATGAGAGCTCATTACATTAGAATTCGTATTTTGTGAAGAAGGCGTATAAACTGTGCATTATTAACGCTTCAATACATTATTATCATTATTATTCATATACCTCTTAACTGGACTGTAGAATCTAACTATAATAAAATATTAAAGTAAATATTAAAGTAAAATATTAACTGTAATAAAATATATAATGAAAACTTCATCTTACATACAAACTTCAGTTATCAGCACGTTCGAAATGATAAGTAAAAAATTACATAAATTTCCTTTTAAAGAACGGTAATGCAGAAATAGATCCGATTAAATATTCATTTTGTAATTCAAAGCAATTTTTACTTTCTAAATCTACTTCTCCTGCCATGCATCCACAGAAGGGATTTCCGTTGACGTTTTATCAACACGTGCGAGTAGAAACGCACGAGTATTAAAAAAAAAAAAAAAAAAAATTATTCATGCAACTAATAACTCTTTTGAAAATAAATACATACCATGCAAAATTCTGCTGATATCGTCTTCATCGGCTGTTACGTCATAGCTTTGGTGGTCTAGTATTATCGTCTGCTTACCTTTCACGTCGTTTCTGTAGTGTTACTGGCACTCCACCTCGAAATACTGTAGTCATTGTAGCTCATACTCTCGACTATAATATAGCACTACGGTTTATGAGGTACACGTTGAGAATATGATAAAATAATATTTAGAGATCGTTTTTGCTGTAAGTTTACATTAAAATTCTAAAAATATCGTAAAGTTGATGCCACCTTTCAATTTAAATTAAGAATAAAAGCTAAAGACTGTTAACATTGAAGTGTAACAGACGTCTAATAGGAGGTCTACTAATATTACATTGTGATCTTCAAAGATTTTCACCTTCACTTCCTTTTCTAGATTGAGTCTCCCTGCCCACTAGACTCCTTTTCTTTCATTACCTTCACTAATTTTCTCAATTGTCGTGGAGCTGTGACTACCATATGGCTTTCCATCGAAGCCGAGAAGGAGGTTAATCTTCGATGGAGTGTTGCCCGTCTTTGTTCGGCTGCTTCTCTCCGTTTCTTTGTCTCCTCGTATCTTTCTCTCATTTTACCTATCAATTGTTGATCGAAAAGAGATTGCTGCAGACGTTTTTGCAGCATTTGCATGATCCTCCGATGGCAGTGCACCGATACATGTTTCTCCGTGAGACATCGACCTTTACTTGTCGTGCTGAATTCCATCAAAAATTGTCTCTCCTCTATTGCCAGTCTTAATTTTGCTTCTTCTTTTTGCCGTTCTTGTTCTCTGTAATTAGTCTCAGACAGGATCTTTACCATACATATGTTTTTGTCATTGAACGATTCAATCATGCGTTGAAGAGACTCTTTTATAGCGGAAAGTTTCAGACGCATGGATAGGTAATTTTCAGTTTCAAACAGTTCTTCGTAGTTTGTTCCACCGTCTTTAGGGTTCTTGAAATAATTCTCTAATTTGCTCAAAATCTCCTCTGAACGTCGTAATTCTGTTTCAGTTTTACCTATCTCTAAGTTGAGATCGTCAAACTTCTTCTTCATGTCATGCATAGCTTCGTTAAAGTTATTTAAATCAGGACTAGCCATCATATTAGTACACTTTTTTTAGGAATCTAGATAAGAAAAAAAAAATCATTAAACAATCAACCTAATCAGATTTTCTTTATTTTTTGTAAATTCTCGAGATGTTTTCCTATTTTTTGCATTGAGTTTTGGTGTAGTTACGATTCCAAGAGAATTTCAATTAATAATTATATTTTTTATCCAACATATTAAAAGACTCTTAAGGATATTTTTAACCAAAATAAATAGAACTAGGAAAAAGAAAAAAAAAAAAAAAGTAACTTAATCAGTTTTTATCAAAATAAAAGTTTAAAAACGAGTAAGTTCATTTTATTAGTTGAACAAACTAATCTTAATCAGAATATACGTGCAAAATTAAATAAATAAATAAAAAAAAAAAAGTTAGTTGTAAATGAAAATAATCTAAACTAAAAAAAAAAAAAAAAAAAATTCTCAGATATATTTAAATCCCGATCTAAAAGAGGTAAAATACTTAATTTGAAACAACTCAAGATCATTTCTCAAATGAACTAATATATTGAAGTAATGTTAGGCGAGGTGGGACAAGTGCGTAAACGTAAAAAAGTAAAATAGACAAATATTTTATTCTACTTTTCAGTTGGTGGCACATCCGGAGTTTCACTGAAATTCTGTTTTTTTTTTTTTTTTTTTTTTTTTTGATGTGATCTTACGTCTAGGTGGTTCGAGTATAGAGACTGAAGGCAATCCATAAACATTCATTTTAATTGTGCTAGCACATAATTATTTTTTTTTTTTTTGGTAGTTTGAAAAATCTTTAATTATCCTTTCGTAAAACCGAAAACACAGCATTTTTTGTTTTATCGTAAGATAGCCATCAAAAATTATTTAGTATAGAACACTCTTGCTGCTAATATTTTTAATTATGGGGCAAGTCAGATTTTGTATGGGTTAACTTTAACACAAAATTCAGATTTTACTGACTTAGAAGACTATAGATCTTAATAATAATATCCATTTTGCTCTTTGCTGATTTGTGTTATTTATCGTTTTTGTTTTTGAATTTTATCTACATTTCCCATTCTACTGTAGTGGATGCCTATATTATGGAGGAAAAAAAAAAAAAAAAAAATCTCTGTTACTCTAAAAATATTATCAACAATTGAAATTATCATTTTATAACTTAAACAATGCAAAATTTGCACCAATTTCTAAGATTAAATCACTTCAAAAAATTCATAAGGTATAAGGGCAACCTAGAGACTTGTCTCACTTTAAAGAGACAAGTGTGTAGTTAATATATGAATTGAAATTTTCATCAAAAACATGCAATAACATTTAACCCTCCCACACTTTAATCAAACGTTTCTTATTTCTTAATGTTTCAATTACGAGAGCAAAGATAAACTACAAAATTAAAACATTCCTCTAACACACTCACTGACTTACCTTCTGGTGGACAATGATAATGTCTTCTCCCAATCACTGTTTTTTAAACCATTTTTCATATCCTCAAACTCAGAGCAGTTGTATGACTGTGGTTTAATCAAAGAAAAATACATCATTAACTATTTCAATATGAAAAGATAGAATTTTTTTATAAAATCATTATTATTTGTATGACTGTGGTTTAATCAAAGAAAAATACATCGTTAAATGTTTTTGACATATTACAAAGTTAGAATTATTTTTACATTATTAGAATTAGTTTCATTATTTGTCTTTAATTAAAAGTATTTCAATACATAAAAATTTTCCATTTCAATGGGAATAATTGACGATGACTCATTAAGAAAATAAGAAAAAAAAGTTTGCCAAAAATTTGAAAGTAAACAATTAGTTTTTCTCAGGATAATAAAAATAATTCATTGCAGTGCTTGTATGGAAACGAGGATATTATATAATCGTTATAAAAATTAGATATTAAATAGAAACTCAGCTTTATTATAGAAAACTTAAATATTATAGGATGGAATTTAAAATTCTGAAATGTGTTGTTCGTTGTATTTTCGTTTTCTTTAGTGTTCTTTAGAGAAATTAACTTATTTTCCAATTTATACTTTCCTTTGTTTAATTTGACTTTGTGTATTCTAAATTGGAAAATTCCAATTTTTGAGGAAAATTAATTAATGTTTCAATTTTCCAAAGTATCCTTTGAAAAATTACATTAGTAGTTGTAGCTAATTCTTCATTGATTAGCTTTGATGATGACACTCTTTAATAGGAATCATAAAGTAATTGATATTGGCAGTAAAGGACTGTTCCATTTCTTTCCATTCCACACCCCTCCTTTAGTCTTTTGCATATTTCGTGAAACATGTTAGTATTTTACATGTTTGTATTCAACTATTAAAACCATGAAAAATGACGTTAATTTTATTGATCATGGCATTGGAGTTATTTTAAGATGAGAGGTTGCCGTAAATAATATTGTTTATTATATAAGTTGCATAATGTATAAAATTACAATTATATTCAAAATCAATTTCAAATTCAACGGGAACAAAGAAAGAAAAAAATAGCCCCGAAATTTTGACGGTATTTTTCTAAAAAATTTCTGAACTTTATTCAGTATAGTTTTTATTAGAAAACACCATTTGAGAATCTTGATCGTATCGAGAGACAAACTTCATCCATCAAATATTGATTCGATTGACAAAATATCAGAATCGTTTCACACATTTTCTTAATTGTAATGTCACGTGACTTTATCAGACCTTTGGAAGGACACACCTAAGATTGATCAGAATTAATGAGACTCATGCAGAAAATGAAAATAGTCCTTTGAATGTGAGGAAATTTTATAAAATTATAATTAATTTTTTTTTTGTAATGACAATGGTGATGGAGACGTCTTGTTTGTAATTTTTTTGTTATAGGTTGAGTTGAATCGTCATTGTTACAATGTTTGTAAAGCAAATAAAGCTTTTTAAATAATGAAAAAAAGTCATAAGTCTATTATCAGAAAATACTACACTGTACTGTACTGCATTCGTGATGGAGACGTCTTGGTTGTAACATTTTTGTTTGTTTATGGCTAAGGATTCGTAAAATTTTCGAAGATATGTGTGCGAATGGTTTTTAAAATTTAATGATCCAACACACAATCTCAATGAAAGTAATAGCAAAGTATTTAGGCCCTAATAATATTCTTAAAATAATCAGGCATCACAGATAAATAAAATCCAAACAAATACTCATAAAGTTAAAGACTTTAAGGGTTTCCACAGGAGGCAGAAAGTGATTGGGAGCGGAGTTTGGACTTTGGAAAGACGGGAAAAACAGAGAGAAAGGATGAAGGAGTATTGGAAGGAGAGAAAAAGGAAGGAGAAGATGAAATCATGAACAGTTATTTCACGTGGTCCCCAGTCGGCCAAAATCGAAAGAAGAAGAAGAAAGAACTACAAACTTAAAAGGCGATATTTCGTCCTTTTTACAGGACTTTGACGAGCCATTTTTCTTCTAAACTAAACAATAATATCACAACTCAAGAATTCACAAATTTTATAATAATAGAACGTGACACTTAATCACGCTCAAATTTGAGCGTGATTAAGTGTCACGTTCTATTATTGTAAAATTTGTGATTTCTTGAGTTGTGATATTATTGTTTAGTTTAGCAAAGTCCTGTAAAAAGGACGAAATATCTCCTTTTAAGTTTGTAGTTCTTTATGAGTATTAATTATTAAATGTTACTTGAAAAGTATTTGAGAAATTCAGTAAAATCCAAACAAATTTATTTCAAGGTCGCTAGATAAATTAAACATAACTATAGCCCATTAAATATAGTCAAGAACTAAAAATATTAATAGTTAAATAACACTCAATAAAATATTTGTCACCAATCGAATGTTTGAATGGAATTACCAAGACATAAGGTTTACATTAACTTTAAATCGTTCTTGACTTAACAAATCAATTATCATTTAATAATTTGATTCTTTTGGAATTAATTAACTAAATATACATCACTTAATACTTGATCAAGTTCTAAATTGAATACGATCTTTGAATAACTAGATAACAACTCGGATAAAAGATATCCCCACTACATTTCTATATAGATCACTAATCATAGAACAGAATTAAATATCCTATCATACAGATATTGATTTATCCAATTTAACATAAAACATTCTGCTATGCTTAACAAATAATAACACTGTCCTTAGAGACTAAAATTTGTCAGTTTCCAGTTATCCCTCGTTGTACTCTTCTTGACTTCGGAACTCGATGTAGAATTATAGGTAATATTAAATTGTCCTACCTTATCACGTTGAATTTCTCTCTGGCTTGCTTTAGCACTGACGGATTACTAAACGGAATCTGAATTCACATTTGCCCGGTCTGTAGAATGCCTCCACGTCGGAATGTAAGACCGCAAATGCATCTCGTACTTAACCAGTAGAATTTTTCCATGAACATCCGTATGCCGCAAATTACAATCTTCCACCCAGGAAAATTAATGCCGTGGTGAAATGCCTTACAAGTGCCAAACTCTGATATAACACCCGATTAAGCCTTACGCCTTCCCGGAACATCTAAACCTAACTTGCCTGACGATGCGTCCTTAACTTCGGGTATGCGGAAAAGATCTTCATAAAATTGAATATCACAATTAAAATTTCAATAATTAAAACATTTTGAATAATTCCGAAAATACCTGTATATCATGTCATAATATCTTACGCAACATCATTCCATCTTATTCCAATAAGATCACAGGAGAACATTTCACTAATAACAGCAGCCATCAGAAAGAATAACGTTTTAAATTAAACGCCGAGAACTTTACAATATTTGAGCGCCACCTAGTAAGTATTACATGAATTATAGCGTCATAACCATTTTAGCATAAGCGCTGTAACTATCCAAAATACAAATAAATCTTTTAAATTATTTACATGACATTACTGGAGATAAATAAAAAAAATCAAAGGCATATTCAATAAAATCACCTACAATATGCATCTTAATGTATTCCATATATGATGGGATTTGTGGTATCAATGCTGTGTCCTGTCTTTATACAATGTTCAGCTGTGGCATATTGCCACAGGGCGTATAGTGTTTTATAGTACTTGTGACTATTTAACAAACATTGTTACAATGACGATTCAACTATCACGCATAGAGTTATCCAGTTACTTTGTCGTTCATAAGTGGGATGCTCTTTTGTTATTGAAAATGAAGTCTCGACCAGTTTAAAATGAGCTTCGAAACGTCTAATGTAAGTTTTTAAATGTTTTTTATTTATATATTTGTGCAATGATGGTTTTTAATCATTTTTACGATTAAGTCTTTTTGGAAAATTATGATTATTTTCGTTCTGATTAAAAAAAAATTAATATAAGTATAAAACATATTTTAAACTAAACGCTGCTTTCAAATTGAAATAAGAATAAAATACTAAAATTGCTAACTTTTAGGCATAGAAGTGTAACAGAAATCTAATGGAGATCTACTAACATTTGATAGGTAGCTTCTTTGCTTAAATTTCTCAGCGATTTTCGCTTTCTTCACTTCCTTTTCTAGCTTTGCCCACCAGACTCTCCTGCTTCTTCCTTTCTTTCAGTTCTTTGTCGTTCGCGCATTATCTCCCATCCTCATGAAGTAGCGTCTATATAGCTTTCCTTTGACTTTAAGACGGAAATTATTCATCGGAGGAGTAATACCCATCTTTCCTCGGTTGATTCTCTCTGTTTCTTTGCGTCCTCGTATCTTTCTCTCAATTCACGTATCAATTGTTGGTTAGCAATTGATTGCTTCACGCATCTGCAGTATCTGCATAGCGGTCCAATGGTAGCGCTCCGATACATGTCTCTCCATGAAACATTTACCTTTTCTTGTCGTGCTGAATTACACCAAACATCGGCTCTCCTGTATTACCAGCCTTAACTTTGCTTCTTCTCTTTGCTGTTCTTGTTCGCTGTAATTCAACTCATACAGGATTTTTGCCGTAGATATTTTTGCATCATTGAAAGATTCAACAATGCCTCGAAGAGGCTCATCTTTTCTGTAAAGTTTCAGACACAAGGTGGCAAATCCTATTCAGTTTTAATCAGTTCTTTCTGGTTTGTTCAAATTTCTTTAGATTCGTTGAAAATTCCTCTGAATTTCTCAAAATCTCCTCCGCTTCTTGTAACTGTGTTTCAATTATCTCTAAGCCAATCTCTTGAAAGTCATTCTTCATTTGTTTCATAGCTTCATCGAAATTATTTGAATCACGACCAGCCATCGTAGGCTTTCTTTACGGATCTAGAAAAAAAAAAGGGTCGCTAAAATCAATCAGAAGTGAAGACCTAAATCAGATTTTCTTTATTTTTGTAATTTCTCGAGATGTTTTCGTAATATTTGTATTGATTTTGGTGTAGGCTGGTTATGATTCGAAAGAATTTCAATTAATATTCATCATTATTATCCAATATATTACAGACTTGAAGATATTTTTAACTAAAAATAAATAGAACTGGAAGAAGCAACCGAAAGTTAAAAAGAGGATCCAACTAAAAAAACTAAAATTTTATACATAGGATGGTTCAAAATTCCCAGTACAGACTTTAAACGTAGGTCAGGAATACAAATACAAATCCTGCTCATAGTGGAACAAATCCTTCTATCGCAAACGCCTTCTGAATGCGCTAGAAGTTATACTAAGGTTCAGAAATAAAAGACAACAAGTAAAGTAGACAACATTTTATTAGCCCAATGTTTACAATATGACAGTAAGGTGTGTACTTATAGGTTCACAGTAGGTGGTGAAAGTTTCCGTGGAATGATCCAGTTTCACAGAATATCTGGTACAAACCCCCAAACGTTTGATGATTGGGCACACGTCTGTTGGGGAACCGTTCACGATACTGTCAGACATCGGCTCGTCCGTTCGCGTTCGCTTCTTAATAGGCTAGGTACTGTGAATGGCATTCCCAATGTAACATTGCGAAGTAGTGCTTTCCTGCATTGCTTTCCTTAAACCAGTCTAACAAGTTAGATCTGAAGAGTTTGAGGCATGCGGGGAAGCATCAGGCAGCTAATGTTACATTGGGAATGCCATCCACAGTACATGTATGCTCTCTCCCCATTACTGATGCGATACATCCTACTAGCACAAAGTCAACGTCTCAAATAACAATGGCTCACACTGCCCAACCAATGTGCCAAACTAATGTGCCTTTAAGTATCGAAAATACTTAAACTTTTTCATTTGAAACAACCTCAGACAATTCTCAAATGAACTGAGAAACATTGAAGTAATGTTCGGAGATGTGAAACAAAATTAAACATTCATTTTAATTGTATTTTTTTTTGGTTTTTTTGTGTGGACAATTTGAAAGATTTTTAATTACCCATTTGGTTTTAAAAGCATTTTTTATAAAAATATGCCCATCAAAATTATATAGTATAGAACACGCTCTTGTTCTAACATTTGTAACTAAGGGGGAAGTGAGTACATTTTCTATGGGTCAAATTTCATTGAACATTCACATTTTCTGACATGGAGGACTATAAATCATAATTATATTATCTCTATCTTGCTTATTATTTAAAGTTTTCTTTTTGAATTGCATCTACCTTTTTCTTCCTATTGTAGTTGATAATTGATGTCTTTATGGAGGAAAAACTGCTATTACTCGCAGAGCATTATCAATAATTCAAATGTAAGAAATATCATTGTGTAAGTAGAAAGAAATATGAAACCTCCACAAATCTAAACCACAAAAATTACACTTTACAAATAAATAAAAAATTCATGTGATGTCCTCCGCCAATCTCATGAATTTGTTATGTGCATTTCAATAAAGAAAGAGCGCCTAAAAATACATAAACACATTAAAATTTGAGACCAATGTTCATTAGTAACATCTCAAGGCAATCTGTTTCACGCTAACTTGGCGATCTACTGTTGAGAGTAGTCACAATGAACAAGCAGGTCTCATAAGTAGAAGTGATAATAAGAAGAAAAATGGAACCTCCACAAATTTAAACTAAAAACATAAGATACACATTAAAGATAAAAAAAAAAAAATTCATGTGCTGGTCTCCGCCAGCCTCAATGAATTTATTATGCGCATTTAATAAAGAAAGAGCGTGTAAAAGCACGTAAACACTTCTATGTACTTCCATTATGAGACCTGCTTGTTTATTGTGATTGCTCTGAACTGATAATCGCCAAGTAAGCGTGAAACAGGCTGTCTTCAGATGTTATCAATGAACATTGGTCTCAAATTTTAGTACGTTTTATCATTGTGTAAGTTACCGTACAAATTACAGAATTTATACCAGTTACTACAGGTATAAGAGCAACCACTAAGGAGACAAGTGTGTAGTTAATATATGAAACAAAAGTTTCAGTAAAAAACATAAAACAACATTTAACAATTTAAATCTATTCTACAATTGTAGCAGGGATTCTTCAATACATTTGAGTCTTGATTGTACGTCGTTTCATTTTAATGAAAATTAAGAGTTAAACTTTTAAATTTTTCGTATCCTCTTACTCCACCCATCTTATATTGCAATTACGAGTAATTTAAATAAATTGGAAACTTAAGATATTCCTCTAATAACGAACTAACTGACTTACATTCTGGTGGTGAATAATAATATCTTCGTCCTATCAATGTTCTGTCATTGTTTGTTAATCATTATTTGTCATTAATAAAAAAAGTATTTCAATATATAAAGCTTTTTCATTACAATGGGAGTATTGCGATTGGCTGATAAAGGAAAAAAAAGAAGTTTGGCAAAAATTTGCATGTAAACAATTACTTTTATTCTCATGATAATGAAAAAAAAATTTTGCAGTTTAGAATGGAAATGATGATATTTTATAAATGTAATAAAAATTAGGGATTCAATAGAACCTTATCTTTAGGATAGAAAACTTAAATATTATCAGCTGGATTTCAAAGTACAAAAATGTATTTTATTTATACTTTCTTTTAAATTAGTGTTCTGTAGACAAAATAAATTATTTTTCATTTTTTACCTTCCTTTGTTCAATTTAACTGTGTGCATTCTTAAAGGGCCATTCAAAATTTAGAAAAAACATGTAATTGATTTGCCAACTTCCAAAACAATGGTTCAGAAATATTAAAAGTAATTGTAGTTCATTCTTCATTGATTAGCTGTGATGAAGGCACACTTTAATAGTAATTATGTTGTAGTTGATACTGACTTTTGATCGAAAGCATTTAATTTGTTTGCACTGTTGGAATTGGTTGGACCAACAGTTTGTGTTAAGTGAGTGGTGAAGATAAGTCGAGAAAGATTTCTGTAGACGTAATATCACATCAACTAAATTTAATTCCTGAATTCTTTTTCAGTGGTTTTAATCCTAGATTTAGAACAGCGTTCATCAGCAACAAAGTATTTCTTTAATGTACATATATTTTCTATGTATTTTCATTCAGAAAAAGATGATCCAGTTGGCGATATACAGACAGTCACCTCACTAAAGAAAGTAAGACATTGGTGAAAAATATTATTTTTTAACTTATTTCATCAATTGAGGTGAGTCACTGTAAAGTAGATGGTCTCAGTACCGAGGTGATCGACAACTAAGCGTGAAACAGACATTTTGAAGTATCCCCTGTAAACATTGGTCTCGTCCTTTAGTTTGTTTATGCATTTTTAGGCGGATTTCTTTGTTTAAATGTGGAGGGTCTTATTTCTTCTATTATCATTTTTATTCTCCTCCGTATTAAGACCTTCTCGTTTACAGTGATCACTTGAAACTTATAATCACTAATTAAGCGTGAAACAGCTGTTTGAGATGTCACTTATAAAAACTGGTCTCATCCTTCAACAATGATGCAAGTTGACAAAGAAGATCTCTAACGCCAAATTCTACCTCAAGTGATCTGAATTTAATAGAACTTACAACGGAAAGTCATTTAACAAAATTCCTGCAATATTTTTGTTTCCTTAGTTCGAATAAAGCATTAAAGAAATAATCCAGAATTGTAGCATATGTAATTATAATAACAGAAAAACCTCAGTATTTTTAAAGAGTAATTTCATTATGCTTACAGCAAGTGCTCACTCTTCCAATCCTACATTTCGTAAATTTTTCTCTAAAGGAAAAGCTTATTTTTTTTTTTTTTAATTTTACAATTCCAGTCCTACTAAATCCACTCTTAAAGTGATCTGTCTGTAGGTTCTGTATAATATATCTATTTTAAGTTATTACAGAATAATTACATAATTTGTTAAAAATAATTACTTACATTACCATACATATATTGTTATTTAGTAAATATGATAATACTCTACTATACAGTAGTGTTAATATTCGTATATCATATTAATGTAAATATAATAACATAAAATTGTAATTAATCTTATAAAAATATTTGACTATTCAATATTAAATAATTAATTACGATGTATCATTTTTGATTGTACTTGATACTAATATTTCTTTTAGTGTTATCTATACTTTACTTTAGTGTTTTATTAATAACATTACAATGCAATTTAAACAAGAGATACTTCTTTTCTTTTTTAAAAAGAAGAATATTTTTTTCTAAAACCTAAAAAAAATAAAAAAAAATAAATAAATTTAAATTTATTAATAACAATAAAATTAAATAAAAATAAATAATACTTCTAAATTTCTTTAATATTATATTAAAAACATACTATCCATAAAGCAGAAATAATTTTTTTTTTCTTATTTTTTTTATTGTTATTTATACTATTCAAAATTTTTGAACTTCTGTACTTACAGTATTCAATTATATTAACCTATTTTTTTTTTAATTTTTTATTGGAAGATTTTCTTTCTTTCGTTATTTGAGTCATCTACAACTTACGACATTTGAAATAGTTTTGTCATTAAAAACTTGACATCTAAGCATAAAATTTAAATACTCGTATTTTTAAAATATTTTTTTTTTTACTAAAACTAATAAATTCTGAAATAAGTTTGAGAAAATATTAAGTTAACACTTTTTTTTTTTATATTAAAAAAATAATGCAATTTATTTAGCATTTGGAAATTACACAAATTCAGAAAAACCATGATTTTGTCCTAACTGTTAGTTTTATTATAATTTAAGGGAAGAGGAAAAACTAGTAGTTTGTGAACAAGCAAACCTTCAATGGAAGAAAATGAAATGCTGCCCTGAAAGTGGCACAGATACATTATTTTTCTAAAAAAAATAGCCTTCACGATTGAGGCATTTGTCATAAGGTCTCGTCAGTTTCTCCACATAAAAATCAAGGACCTGCATCCCATCCCATCGGACTTTTTTTTCCATCCCATCGGACTTCTTCATTGCATGTGAAGCGTAAACGTAACACGTTGAAAAGATGAAAATCACTATGCGCCAAATTCGGTCTAAATTACGGATGTCCCAAAAGTTTCCAGAGGAAACCGTGCAGCAAGTTCTTTTTGTTCTGTGCAACGTAGGATCGGCCATTGTCATGAAAGAGGTTAACACCGTCTTTTTCCAGCATTTCTTTTGCGTGTTTATTTTTCACTAGCAGCAAAGCCTGTCGGACGACAGGCATATAAAAAAAAAAAAAAATCAGGAAAATCATTTTATTATCAACTATCAAATATAAAGTAAATATCTCCTTATAAACTACATTTTTTAAACAACAGCATCAGATCCTTCTATCAGATGTCCTTGATCTATTCGGTCAAGAATTTTGATTTTGACGTCGCAAGCACGACGTGCTCGAGAAATAGCAACATATAACTGTCCATGACTAAAAACAGGCTCTGGTAAATAAATATCTACCATATCTAAAGTTTATCCTTGTAAAATAAATTTTACTGAAAATAAGAATGGAATAATTATTTTTGACTCAACGCCGAAAGGCATTTAAAACTCACCTTTGTAATCTAAATACTGCGCTAACTTATGAATGAAGCTTCTACGGCAAAAATGGTTTTGAGTTTCAAAATCAGCGTAAAAAACTGAGTAAGTTTGCCAAATTTCATTAAAATGGGTGCAGTGGTATGAAAATTATTTGGTTTTGAACAAATTTTTTTTTTTTTAAGGTCAGTTCTCAAGGATAAAATTTTATGGAAACAACATGGAATGACAAAATGAACTAATATTTCATCCAAATTGAGTACCCTTGATTCAATGGTACCATTGAGAAACCTTGGATCCATCTTAATAGCTTAATTATATAGAGTTACAGACATACAGACAGATGAACTTAACCAATTATATAAGTTGATAATTTGCTGCGACCTTAATGTGCACATCTTACAATAAATTCTGAATTGTTTAGTTCAGTTCTCAAAATAGATTTAATATTAATGAAAACAAATTGAGCTTAAAATTTTATACAAAACTTAAAGGGATTTGTATTTAATTAATGAAATGACTTCGTAAATAAGCAAAGTGAAGTGATTATTTTTTTAATAATCTAAAAATAGCAAATAAATTACTTTACAAACTAACTATAGTTTGTTAATTAATCAACTATGAAAAGCATTAAGAGAAGTAAGAGTTGAGGGAA
This sequence comes from Thereuonema tuberculata, assembly GCA_023159025.1. NCBI lineage: Eukaryota > Metazoa > Arthropoda > Chilopoda > Scutigeromorpha > Scutigeridae > Thereuonema > Thereuonema tuberculata. The sequence continues at coordinate 29,955 of JAFIDM010091500.1, forward strand.
AAAATTTTTTTGGGGAATGTGAAACATCAAATACAAATTTACAGAATTCATAATGTACTATACATTGAATACTACGTAAATCACAAAAATATATATATTTATTACTTATATTTATTTATATGTATTGACGTTTTAGAAATATTCTTTTAGAAATCGGCATTGCTGTAAATTCACATTAAAATTCTAAAATTTTTATGTTTTAGTCTTTTTTGGAAAATGAAGATAATTTTTTTATCAGAACGAAAATTAATACAAATGTAAAATATATTTTACCATTTACGCCCTTTTCCAGTTAAAATCAGAACAAAAGCTAAAAACTGCTGATTTGTTACACTTAGATGCCTAATGGAGGTCTATTAAATTAGATAGGGATCTTTCAGTGCTTAAATTTCTCAAAGATTTTCGCCTTCTTCACTTCCTCTTCTAGGTTGGTCTCCTTGCCCACTAGACTCTCCTCATTCTTCAGTTCTTTCAGTTGCTTTCTCGTTCAGAAATTTTGGCCCATTCTTCTGAAATGAATTCTATATAGTCTTCCAATGAATCCAAGAAGAAAGTTATTCTTCGATAGAGGGATCGCCCTCTTTTCTCGGCTTCTTCGCTCTGTTCTTCTGTGTCTTCATATCTTTTTCTCATTTCACTTATCAATCGTTGATTAGCAATCGATTGCTGTACACACATTTGCAGTATCCCCATGGTGGTCCGGTGACAGCGCTCCGATAATTGTCTCTCCGCGGGACATTTACATCTAAGTGTCCTGCTCATTTCCATCGCAAATCGTCTCTGATCTATTGCCAGTCTGAAATTTGCTTCTGCTCTGTGCTCTTCTTGGTCTCTGTAATTCAACTCAGTCAGGATCTTTTCCATAGATATTTTTATATCACTGAACCATTCAATCTTGCGTACGAGAGAGACTTTTCTTGAGAAAAGTTCCTGACAAAAGGGTAGCACATAACGTTCACTTTCAATTAATTCTTCCTTGGTTCTTCCGATTTCTTCAGGTTCCTCGTAATTTATTTGTGATTGGATCAAAGTCTCCTCCGCTTCTCCTATTTCTATTTCAATTTTGCTCATCTTTAAGCTGATATCTTGAAAGTTATCCTCAATTTCTTTCATAGCTTCTTCTAAGCTACTTGAATCACGACATGCCATCGTATTACTTGACTTTTTCCAAATCTAGAAAAGAAAAAGAAAAAAAAAAAATCAAGCTCTATATTTAACTTCTCCTGAAAACAAAACCCTAAAAAGTAAAAAAAAAATCTATTTACTATTTTTTTTTTGAAGAGATGTATTATAATTATCAAGATAGATATATTCAAATCCTAATTGAAAATAGCTGAACTGTTTAATTTGAAACAAACAAAAACAATTTTCTCAAGTGAACTGAGATATAATGATTTAATAGTAGGGGGCTTTTTTTTTCTGGGAGGGGTCTCTTCTTAAAACTTTTAAATTCTCCTTGGTGGTTCCTACATAGAGACTGAGAGTAATCCATAAATATTTTATTTTAATTATGTTAGCACAAACGGATTTTTTTTTTTTTTTTTTTTTTTTGGTAATTTCAAAGATTTTTAATTATTTAAAGATTTTTAGAAGCATTTTTTTAATAATAAGAAGCCCATCAATATTATTTAGTGTCGGTCATCCTCTTAACATTTGTAACTGCGGCATATGTATACATTTTGCAAGGGTTAATTTTCATCTAAAAATTCAGATTTACAGACGTAGAAGACTATAGATCTTAATAATTATTGCTCTTTGCTAATTTTTATCCTCTGCCGTTTTGTTTTTGAATTGTGTGTATAATTACCTTCTACTGCAGCTTGATACCTTTATGGATGTATCAAAATGCTATTACTTCAAAAATATTAATTTAAACATTGCAGAATGACACCAATTACTGGGATTAGATCATTTTAAAACATTCAGGTATAAGGACAACCTACAGAGTTGTCTCACTTTAAGGGGGGCAATTATGTAGGTAACATTTGAAATGAAACTTTCATCGAAACACATACAAACAACATTTAGCAAAATTATAAATCTATTCTACAATTTATAGCAAGGTTTCTTCAATATATTTTTGAGACTTGATTGTACTTAGTTTGATTTTGATGAAGTCTAAAATTCAGTTTTTAAATTTCTCTTACACACTTACGGTCCCAACCTTCGGTCTTAATATTTCAATTACGAGAAATTTATTATAACTATAGAATTAAAGCATTCCTCTAATAACGAACTGACTGACTTACCTTCAGGTGAGGAATGATAATGTATTCGTCCATTCACTGTTTTTAAGCCATTTTTAATATCCTCAAACGCAGAGTTGTTGCATGATTGTGGTTTAATCAAAGAAATCCATCATTAACTTTAGTTGAAATACGAAAAGTTAGAATTATTTTTAAATAACTGGAATTTCTTTCATTATTTGTCAACAATAAAAAGTATTTCAATAAATAAAGCTTTTTCATTCAATGGGAATCAATGACGTTGACTGATTAAGAAAAATGAAGAGTTTAACAAAAATTTGCAAGTAAGCAATTAGTGTTTCGTCTGGATAATAAAAACTAATTCAGGCAGTTTCAAAATCGAGCTAAAACTTAGTACTAATTTAAGCTCAGTTTTAATTTAGAAAATTTAAATATAATCTATCTGGATTTCAAAATACTAAATGTATTGTTATGGGTATTTTCATAAGTGTTCTGTAGACGAAATAACTAATTTTACATTTTAAACTTTCCTTTGTTCAATTTGATTTTGTGTATTCTAAATAGGCCATTCAAACTTAAGAAAGAAAATTTAATTAATATTTGGTTCAGAAATATTGCAAGTTACTGTAGTTTATTCTTGATTGATAAGCTGGACTGTTTCCATTTCATCCCATTCCACCCCCGCCTTTAGTCTTTTGCGTATTTCATGAAACATGTTAATGTTTTCCATATTTATACTTCAGATTTAAAAACCATAAAAATAGGGACTTCAATTGAATCGCAAATGTGAAAAAGGTACTAAGTCAACTTTTTGTACATTTTGAGTTAGGACTGAAAATGGGTTCAATTGTATTCACCCCATGCATCATTTAAATGGGAACTAAATCAGGCTTTTCCAGTTGTCTTAGGAGGTCAATAACTTGAATACTGCTTTACATTTTTCATTATTTTTGTACTAGTGTTACATTGCCATGTAATACTATATATAACATATATATATAACTTATATGATTAAGTTTGTACTAAAAAAAATTGAAATAAAACATTTTTTTTTTAACTGCAAAATGTGACAATATAATTGCAAAACATGGAAAAAGGTACCAAGGTCACCCATAATCTGGAAAAAGGTACTAAGTCGAAATTTTTAATTACGTCTTTGTACATTTGCATACTGACATAAAAATAAACAAATGACAGGCATGGGTCGGCTTCACAGTCGTTTCACATCACACCAATGGATTTTTAATTTCTGGCTCTAGTTTTGAATGTAGAAGGTTTTGTTGTGTTTTCTCAGTTTGGCATTTCTATGACTTAGTACCTTTTTCATATTTGCGATTCAATTTTATTCACCAAGGCATTGGAGAACTTAGTTATTTTGAGGTGTATATAATATAATATATAATATTGTATATTATATTGTAATATTGTATATACAATATAATATATAAAATAGCAGTTTTCTTGAGAACAGGTTAAGAAAAATGTTAATGCTGAATAAAATAACAATGCTTATATAAGCTGCATTCTGTATAAAATTACAATTATACTTAATTTGATGTATAAATCAATTTCAATAATTGAAATAATGAAAAAAAATAGCCCCGAATTTCTGATAGTTTTTTTAAGAATTTTTAAAATTCATTTCAATATAATTTTTATTCGAAAACTCGATTTGAGAATCTTGATCATATCAAGACACAAACTTGTGGAACAAATCTTAAATCATCATCAAATGCTGATTCGACTAAAATATTGGTGTCGTTTATTATTTATTGTTATAAAATTGATAACAAATTGTCTTAACGTGACTTCTATCAGGTCTTTGAAGTGATACACACAAGATTGACCACATTTGACATCTCGAAGTGACTCTATAGGAAATGGGAATAGTCCATTTCATCTGAGGAATTGTAGAAAAATTAAAATACATTTTTTTGTGATGAAAATGGGTAAATTCTTTCTATAGTTTCATCTTTCTATAATTCTTGAAGTATTGATTTTGGTGATTTAACGACAATTTATTTTGAGCCATTATAGCAATGTTGAATTTAATTACTCTATTTACAGAATTGTAGTTATTCTAAGGGTAAATGAAATCTATAGGTTAGAGAATGTTAAGAAAATTGATAATCTATAACAGGATGAAATCTTCTTTTTCTTCTTGTTCAGTCATTGTTAATCGACTGCTGGATGAAGCCATCCCAACCCCAGGATTTTCCAATTCTTCCTTTCTTTTCTTTTCATCGTTTGTTGACTGGTACCTTTTTCATCAATCCATCCTATTTACTCTCGTCTTTGTTCCCGCTTCCATTTCATCCCCTTCTTGATCTATTTATTGTCTATTGTTCTGTAAATCAGGGCCGTCGCATGGTTTGTTGGCGCCCAGGGCAAGATTTCGTCAGGCGCCCCCCCCCATCCCGAAAATCTACAGCCAAAAAAAAAAAAGGTTGTTGTTATACTTTTGCCGTTGCCGCGGCGCCCAGGGCGATCGCCCCGGTCGCCCCGCCAACGCGATATATCATGATATACAGGCCCTGCTATATATCATCGCCATTTTTATAGTTCAATTGCTTCTATTAATTTTATTCATTCATTCCACTTATTTTCTTTTAGTGATATAAATATAGATACTACATATCTATTTTTTAAATTATTAATATTTAATATATATTAAGTTACTGTTAAGAAATCGTTTCACTGCATTGAAAAGCACTGATGAAGAATGAGATATCCTGAATTTAAATGGTAAGTTATAATCACCGAAACAGCTATAAGTATTGGAGGAAAAGTAAAAATGTGAATAAAAAATATATCTAATAATACTAAACTGTAAACAATTAATGAATAAAATAAGAGAAATGAAGATAAACAAGGATGATCATGTGATGCGAATAGGATTTGCTGAGCTTCGTAAAACAGTTTCTAAACATATCACTGAGGATGTCAGGAAATACAATTGTGAACTGGTAAGAAAAGCAGTACAGCAAAATAAAATCTAAAAGCTGCTAAACGTTCTTTATGCATTGGTAAGACGTTCATAACTGTTCTATGAAATGAAGCTGGCATCATTATTAGAAATTATGAGGAACTGTCGAGGGGTGTTGAAATATTTTATAGCAATTCATGTCGACATAGTGACGATTTAGGTCTAATGGCATTAAGATTGTTGTTGAAGTTTCTCCAGTATTGAAAGATGAGGTCAAGTACGCTTTCAAATTTATTAAGAAAGGAAAAACACCAGGACATAACGGAATTAAGGCAGATATTCTCAAAGAAGCAGGGAAAGAATTCGAAGGAATTCTGGCAACTCTTTTTACTAAATGTTTGAACCTCAGAGATGTACCAGAAGATTGGAGGAATGCAGTGGTAATAGTTACTGTTTAAAAAAAGAAGAAATAGAAGATATCGGAAATTATAGATTTTATATAAAATCTTGCAGGTTTTATATAAAATTTTTAAGAAAGTTATTACCAATCCTTGCAGAAAAATTTAGATTCTGCCCAACCAAGAGAGCAATCTGGATTTCGTAGTGGATATAACGTGATTGATCACATCTATGCTTTAAGAGAAGTCATTGAGAGAACCAACGAATATGAGATGCTACTCTGCATTGGATTTATTGACTATGAAAAGACTTTTGACACAGTTAACATGTTCGCTGTTATTAGTGCTTTAGAAAATCATGATATTGACTCTAGCTATGTCGAGCTTATGAAAATTTATATATATATATATATATATATATATATATATATCAACACAGATGAATTATGATATAATATCAAAAATTGCCAACTGTTATGGATTGGTTGGATCAACAGACTGCTTTACCTGAGTTATAGAGGTAAAATAAGAAAGATTTCGTTGGACGTCATATCAGGTCTCATCAACTGGGACAGCTTAAAACATCTGAACTTCCCTCAAATTCGGTCAACATTCATCCCAATCAATTATTTCTTTAAGTTCTTATACGTTATATGAAGTGCTCAGAATCCAATCAGTGTAAGTCATTTTTTTTTTTAAATTGAAATTTTTGCTGTAAGTCATGCTCTAATTTTTATACTTTCGGTTTACAAAGTGCCCAAATCACTCCTCCAAGTGTATAGTTATGTTATCTTTTAATTAAAAATTCATTCTTCAAATTTACAAACGTTGTTATTTTTTAGTACGTAATTTTAAAAAACCTATTCCATTTTTTGATTTATTGACTTACACTGATTGGCTTCTGAGCACTCCATAATTATGTACGATTATTTCAGAACGTCAATCGACGATATACCATTGACGAAATACAGACCGTCATCACCATTAAAGAAAATAAAAGGATATTCTTTATTTTAAATAATAGTTATTAACAAAATATCACTTTACATTTTATTTTTATTAATTAATTGAAAAATCCATTATTTCTACTACGAATTATATGTATCTACCATTAATTATAATAATGTCATTTTCACTGTTCTCATTTTGCTTTTTTTTTTAATTTACAATACTTGGTATTTTTTTCATATTCCTTGATTGTTTAAAACAAAAAGAAACAAAAAAAAATTCTTTTTTTACTTTTTGTATTTAATTTATTTGCAAATAAGAATGATAAAACTTTACAACGAAGATCCCTTACGCCAAATTCTACCTCAAGTGATCTGAATTTTACTAGAACTCACAAAGAAAAGTCATTTAGCAAAATTTCTCTAGTTATTGATTTCCGTTGTTCGATTAAAGAATTCAAGAAATAATCCAGAGTTCGAGTAGATATATATAATAAAATAAAAAACTGTTATATGACAACACAAAGCGCTGTTTAAGATTTAGCACTTCGATTAGGCTTACAAAAAATGCTGCATGGGACAGTAACACAACTGGATTCTTGCATTGTCTACATTTTTCTCTAATGTAAAAATTGACTGTTAAATAAATAAATAAATAAATAAATAAATAAACTTTTATTAATTTTTTTTTCTTTCGTTACTTGATTCGTCGTCTACAGCTTACCACATTTAATATACCTTTGTGGTTAAAAACATGATATCTCTGATAAATTGATTTACAATTCAGATTATTATAAAATTACTATTATATATTGAAAATAAAGGATACAAAACTATAACTTAAGATCTGAAAGTCATATAAAATTAACATATCCTTACATAAATAACAGTTATGGAATAAGAAATGTTAATTATAAAATTGAAAACTTTATTAAAAATTTAAATATAAATTTATTTCAAAACAGTCAAGAAATTTCTTTAGTAAAAAAAAAACAATTAAAGAAATGGTTAATTGAAAATTTAAAAAAAAAAAAAGTAAAAAAAAAATATATATGCATATATATGAGGTTTCAATTACATTTTTTGTATTAAATGTTATTTTCTTGTTTTTTTTATGTATAAGGTATAATACTATATACAATTGTGTTTACTTTTGTGATTCTTTTCTTTTCATTTAATTTTATATCATTAAAACTTTTAAAGATTTCATTATATAATCTACATTAATATTATGTATTAACTACATTTTTTTATTGTGTATTTTTTTATATATTGTGTTTGTTTTGTAAAACTACTTAATCCCAGAATCCATTTGATAGGGATTCTTATTCCTAATGGGACTGAAATGTAATTTGAAATAATTAAGAAAATTATTATTATTATTATTATTACTGAAAATAATGCTGAAATTAGTTAGAGAAAATATATTTTTTTTTTAATATTTCAAAAAAATAAAACCAAAACTTCCGATTTTTAGCAATTGGAAATTAAATAAATTCAGGAAGACTATAATTTATTCCTAACTGTTACAATTTTATTGTAATTTAATGGGAGAGGCTAATTGATATCTTGTGTACAAAAAAAAAAAAAACCTTCATTGGAAGAAGCTTAGATGTTTTTGCATCGTTGTACGATTCAACTATGCTTCGAAGAGACTCTTCTATCAGTTGCAGAAACATGTGTAGGAAATTATTTTCAGTTCCAATCAGTTCTTCCTCATTTGTTCCAATTCCTATTTCTTTCATAGCTTCATCGAAATTATTTTAATCACGACCAGCCATCGTAGACTTTCTTTACGGATCTAGAAAGTAAGAAAACAGATCTACAAAATCAACCTAAAGTAAAGGCCTATATCAGATTTTCTTCCTTTTTGTAATTTCTTCAGATGTTTTCGTAATTTTTATATTGAGTTTTGGTGTAGACTGGTTCTTATTCCAAGAGAATTTCAAGTAATTTTCATCAGTTTTATCTAATATATTAGAGACTTAAGAATGTTTTTAACTAAATAGATATGACTGAAAAAGAAAAGTTAAAAAATTGTTATCTAACTAATTAAACTAAAACGTCAGATTCAATTTATTAGTTGAACAAAACAAGTAGGTAAATCTTAATCAGAATTAGCTGAAATATCCATCCTTCGTACGGGTTACTAAAAACAACAGATGTGCTGATGTGGATGAAAGAAATTGAAATTATTACAAATTAATGATGTGATAGTATTATTTTGCAACCCAAAAACCCCGTAGAAGCACCCTTCAACAAATTTGCCCATTCCTCACCCTTTTCTTTTTAAACCTTCTAGGGCTCGATATCGAATTCTAATTCTGTAAAAACGAAATTGTACTAGTTATCTACATGTCACGAATCCAAGAGTGACTTTTTTTTTTTTTTAAGCAAAATAGTTGCCGAGATAAGGCGATCACAGGTTAACGAAATTACAGGCACTCTTCTTCTTTCTTTGAATCTGATATATCTTCTATTTCTTTAAGACTCTTCTATTCAAAAATGTATTATTTTGTAAATTTTAGAAAAGTTGTATTGAGCCATTATAGGAATATTGAAATTAATTACTTTATTTAAAAAATTGCATTTCTGCTAACTTTTAAAAATCTGTAGGTTAGAGAATTATATAAAAATCATTAATCTTCTTCAGCCATTGTCAGTCAAAGACAACCCCAGGATTTTCCAATTATTCCGATCTTTTCTTCATCTATTCTTGACCCGTATCTTTTTTTTCCTCAAACCATCTTATTTATTTTCTTGTCTTTGTTTCCGTTTTCCCCTACGTATCTATTTTATCGCCATTTTCGTCCATTATCTTAGCTATTGCGAGATGGCCTCCTTATCGCCATTAATATATTCAATTGCATCTGTTATTTTTTGTGTGGGATCTCATTCATTCCTCTTCATATCTTTTAAGGTGAAATAAACATAAATGCTGTACTGATATTAATATTGCTGAATTCTCCTGTAAGACAGACCGTTAACCCAAAATTGTCAGATTGTAGGCACTTTTAGAGATTAGTTGAATCAACAGTCTGTATTACGCGAGTTGTGGACGTAAGTTGAGGAAGTTCTTTGGACGTAATATCACGTGTCATCATAACTGGAATTTACTTATGTATTTTCATTTTAGGAAAGGATGATTCAGTTGGCGATATACTGACAGTTACCTCACTAAAAGAAAATAAGACAATGGTAAAAAAATTACTTTTTAACATTTGATATTGATAGACTAATTTCTATTAGTAACGATATTAATCTACTATTAATTATAACAGTGCCATTTTCACTATTTTTTTTGTTTTGTTTTTCTACTTATAAGCTAGCTGATATTTATTAGTTTTCAAATTCCTGTATCTTTAAAATATAATAATACTAAGACTTATCTTCAAAACCTAGTTTCCTCGTTATTTAACTTAAAAAAAATAATAAAGGAAATATTAAAAAAAAAAATTCTCAATCTTCTTTTTTTTTTTTAATACATGTATTTATTTTCAAATAAGAATGATCAAATCGATAGTTTAACGTGTGTTGCCAAGATTCTGTTAATGGCAAATATTAAACAATAATAAAACACAAAAAAATACATTTCAGAAACGTAATATTACAACACGTTCCATCCTCGATAGTGGTTGTCTTCGGACAGTACAAGTAAAATACATCTGCTCTTATACAGAATTGAAGGGGGACATACATATACAAATAAGTTTTTGAAGCTTGATTGGAGGAGGATGAAGATTAATTCATATTGAAGGTGAATGGATCTAAATAACTATAAACAAGTTTAATATATATTTTAAAATTGATGCCTACTTTTCATTTAATGATAAAAACTGCTAACACATCGGCATAGAAGTGTAGCAGAAGTCTAATGGAGGTCTACTAAAATTAGATAGGGATCGCTCTGTGCTTAAATTTCTCAAAGATTTTCGCCTTCTTCACTTTCTTTTCTAGCTTCGTCTCTTTGCCCACTAAACCATCTTGCTTCTTCCTTTCTTTCAGTTCTTTGTCTTTCACTAATTTTCACCCATTCATCTGTAATAACATCTAAGTAGTCTTCCATTGACTCCAAGATGGAAGTAATTCTTTGATGGAGCGATACCAGTCTTTTCTCGGCTGCTTCTCTCTGTTTTTTTGCGTTCTCATATCTTTTTTTCATTTCACTTATGAATCGTTGCTTATCAATCGATTGCTGCACACACATTTGCAGTATCTGCAGAGTGATCCTATGGCAGTGCTCCCGTAACTGTCTCTCCTTTGAACATTTACGCTTAATTGTCCTGCTGGATTTCATCAAATATCGGCTCTCCTCTATTGCCATCCTAAACTTTGCTTCTTCTCTTTGCTGTTCTTGTTCTCTGTAGTTCAACTCAGACAGAATCATTGCCGTAGATATTCTTGCTTCATTGAACGATTCAACCATGCGTCCAAGAGAGACTTTTGTTGTGTAAAGTTCCTGACAAAAGGGTAGCACATAAAGTTCAGTTTTAAGTAGTTCTTCCTTGGTTGTACCAATTTCTTCAGGTTCCTTGTAATTTTCTTGTGATTTGATCAAAGTCTCCTCCGCTTCTCGTAACTCTATTTCAATTTTGCTCATCTTTAAGGTGATATCTTGAAAGTTATCCTCAATTTCTTTCATAGCTTCTTCAAAGTTATTTGAACCACGACCAACCATCGTATTAGTCGAGTTTTTACGGATCTACAAAAGAAAATAAAGGATTATTAAAATCAAGCTAAAATTAGGACCAAAAATCAAGCTTTCTTCGTTTTCATAACTTCTGGAGATGTTTCGGTAATTTTTGTATTGATTTTGGAGTAGTTTGGTTATGATTCCAAGAAAATTCCAATTAATTGTCAACATTTTTATCTAATATTTATCTTAAGAATCTTAAGGATATTTTCAACTGAAATAAATAGAATTAAAAAAAAAAATAGAAACTTAAAAAGATGTTATCTAATTAAAGAAGCTAAAACGGACAAGTTTATTTTATCAGTGAACAAAACAAGTAAATCTTATTAGCATATACAGGGTGTCCAAGATCGACAGCATTTGCTTCACACCACGGGATTCCTCCTATATGATGCAAAAAAAAGTTGTATACGTCTGATCAAAAAACGTTATATTTTTCAAGATCAATGAGGTTTTCTGGTCCGAAAGTGGTCATTGAATAGTGTTCCCCACATAGACAACTTTTTTCTCGTAAGGTGATTCAATAAATATATTGTTGTTGTCATTTGAAAGCTAACATTATGTAGAATATTTTCATGATAACAACGTATCCGATCATTGTTTACAAAAAATTTAAAAAAACAATTTTGCTTCGAGTGCGCTTGCTCTTCGCTGTGCATTATACTGGCGTTGAGACGATTGTGCTTGGAGGATCATACTATTTGAACCGTGGGTTGAATTCAATTATTAAAATTAGCTTTTTTGTAGCCTAATAAATGGAGAAAGTCAATCGAGGCCGATTTTAATCATATTTTTCAACTTTTTGATTTTCGATCTTTTGGCTGCAGAAAACTTCCATTATCTCAAAATTCCGATCAAAAAAATTATTTATCTTTTTTGAAGCTGCCACGGTGTCGAGAAAAGCTACAACTTCTAACACTCGCGAACAAACAGAATTTCCGAATTTTTTTTTTTTTTTTCACTGGCGCGCAAATGACTAAAACTAGCAAATGCTCAGCAATCGATTAACGACTACTGTAAACATTTTACACAGACAAAATAATACTTAAGGCACGTACATGGTACCGGAAGCATAGTGTAAGACGTCCCTACATGGTTGCCGATGGAGATTAAACTGCTGGGTCCAAAAGTTAAATCCCATCCCGTAACAAATCACACACGTATTTTTAACAGAAATTTCTGTATTCTCTACTTTCTTTCAACTAAATTTCTTCAAAAACAAGAGTATAGATATATTGAGTGTTTCATCTATCTTATGTCATTATGGTTTTCATAATATTAAAAATTAAAGGAGAGATCGCTTATCGGACTTTTTTTTTTATCGGCAGAGTATCCCCACCTACTAAACAGAGAAAAAGATCGTTTTGGGATTAAAAAAACAAAACAAAACAAAACTAAATACAACCAGAGGTTTATCAAATGTGGATTAAATTTATTTAGCCGCTAAACCAGCGTTTCCCAACGTGGGGCCCACACCCCACAGGGGGGTCAATTCGAAAATTCCATGAAGCTATTTGAGGGGTAAGTGTCGTTTTCCCATTTTCAGTACAAATGCACAGATTTCGTTTCTATTTTTCTTAGTTAATATATTATATATAGTTATAGATAGGCCAAATATATATTTTAACTGTAACGATACATAAAAACTGATTTGTTGTTTAAGAACTGTTATATTTATACTGTTTCTTATTTATGTAAATTATGAAAAATAGTAATTGTATATAAATTATATTAATTAAAGTACGTAACAAATATATATATACACACTTCATTATAATAATGTTTTTATTTAACAATTAATTGCTGACAGTTAAACAAAAACCTTGTTTAAAAATAATCCAGTAAAGTTCCTCAGAACGTTTACTAATATACAAATTAAGACCATTCCCATTCGCACTTTTACTAAATAGAAGTAGATTGGCATTAATATTATTATTATTATTATTATTATTGGGGAGGGGAGGGCAATAAGAATTTTAGAAAGGCTTAAGTGGGGCATAGCACAAATAAGGTTGGGAAACACTGCTCTAAACGAAGTGGCTTGACTCTAACGAAATGTTTCACCCGTTAACTGGCCAGCAGTAGATAATTACAAAGAACTAGTTTTAATTTCTATCTTTCCTAATTATAAAATTATATTAGTTATGCGAGAACAATCATAACTATAGTTGATAAAATAATAACAATCTTCATGTTAGTTTCTTCTAAGCATGGATGGGATAAGCTCTTCGTGATTTTATTATTTATTTCTCAAACGGATGAAAGTTTTTCACTCCTAAGCACTTCTTTACACTAACTTGGATTTCACTATTTTGTGGATTTGCCACTATTAACAAAATACACTACTTATCAGCAGTAGCATCCGAAATACCCACTGAGTCTGCCATTCTTGAAGCACTGAATGCGGGTAAGGTGTGATTGACCCCAGCGTGTTCGTTGGCGGAGGCTATACATCTCATCCGGCAATGTAATCATCGAGGGAGCTGGGCCAGGAGTTCTGTCGGATACCATAAGCGTTGGTCTCGACTCTCTTTGGTTCAATTTCTGGCGGAGATGTCTTTTCTCACGGTACGACTAAAATGATTACGGGTTACTGCAACTGCCGTCCGGCAAAGATTCCTTGGGTTACGGGGGTCATTCTGAGTCGACGGGAGAATCTACGATTCAAGTAGGAACACTCGGTAACATGCAGGTCCGAGCATTGCTTTTGCTTCTAAAGAAAGACTCCATTTCTTGGCACCTTCTTCAGGCCACCCATTAGTCATATCGTAGTCGCGAGCTCATATTACTTGACATTCAGTCTATCGTTTTCTCACCACTTACGTTTACGTATCTTAGTAGGCTATATATGCTCCTATCCGCCACATGATGCTGTCACGTGATCAATAAAATCCATATTCTACAAAAAGGCGCGAAAAGTGCATCGGTGTGCCAAGAGTATAATTACATTAGATAGACATACTGCCGTATAATGAAATTAATGAGCAAATAAACTTGGTGGAATAGCGTTCGGGAAGAGCCATGCAAAAATATAAAATCATTCTTTTCTTGCCACTGCATCTTAGTCACGAATGGAACTTGAGTTTAAAATTATTATTATACGTTAGACGTAACTAATATACAGGTTACATAACTTACTTGTTTTGTTCAACTGATAAAATGAACTTGTTAGTTTAAAAAATTAAATGAAACAATACATTATAAATTAAATAACTACATTTATCTATTTATAATATATTTCTTCAAAATAAAAAAAAAATAATAATAATTCTCAGAGAAGCTAGATACGTTTAAATCCTGATCGAAAATAGCTAAACTGTTTAATTTGAAACAACCTAAGACAATTTCTGAAATGAACTAATATATTTAAGTAATGTTGGGCGAGGTGGAACAAGTGCCAAGAAGTTAAAAAAAAAAAGAAAGAAAAATCTTGCATGTTTAAAGCATCTTCTACAAATATTGTTATTCTACTTTCCACTTGGTGAGTGGAGAGTAGAATAACAAAATTATTTAGTATAGAACTAGCTCTTGCCTCCTTTTTTATGGTTTAATTTTCAAAAAGTATTCAGATTTTCGTTACAGAACATTACAGAATTTGCACCAGTCACTGGGATTAAAAACACTTTTAAAACATTCAGGTGTAAGGGCAACCTACAGACTTGTCCCACTTTAAGGAGGCAAGTGTATAGTAAACATATGAAACGAAAGTTTCATAAAAAAAAATACAAACCATGTTTATCAATATTATAAATCTTTCTACAATTTATGGCAGCGATTCTAGGTTTCTTCAATACATTATTGAGTTGGTTCACTTAAATGAAATTTAAATTAAAATTTTAAGTTTTTCGTGCGATCTTTTCCTCAAACAGTTCTTAATTAAAATAAGCTGGAAACAGACATTCTCTAAAAACTAACTAACTGACTTACCTTCCGGCGGGCAATGATAATGTCTTCGTCCAATCGCTGTTTTTTAAACTATTTTTCATATCCTCAAACTCAGAGTTGTTGTATGACTCTGGTTTAATGAAAGAAAAATCCATTGTTAACTATTTAAATATGAAAAGCTAGATTAAAAAATCTTTAATGATAATTAATGAAACAGATTCCTATAAAAAAGGGATTTCAAAATAAAGCTTTTCCGTTCAATGGGAATCATTGAGTTTGGCTGATTAAGAAAAATAAGAAAATAGAGTTTACCAAGCATTTTCAGGTAAACAATTAATTTTCTCAGGATAATAATTCATTGCAGTGTTGTATGAAACGAGGAATTAGTTTATAATCGTAATAAAAGTTAAGGATTCAATAGAAACTCGCCTTTATTTTATATATATATATAAACTTAAATATTGTAGATTGGAATTCAAAATACTAAATATATTGTTACTTATATATATATATTTTTTTTTTTTCTTTAGTGTTCTGTAGACAAAGGACTTATTTGCTATTTTATCATTTTCTTTTGTTTAATTTGAGTGTCTTAATAGGACCAATCAAATTTTAGAAAGAAAAAAAAAAAAAATGATATGTCAACTTTCCAAAACTCATGGTACAGAAATATTAAAAGTAATTGTAGTTACTTCTTCGTTGATTAGCTGTGATGATGGTACATTTTAATAGGAATAATGGTTTGTAGCCGAGATTCACAGTAAAGGACTGTTCCATTTCCTCCCATTCCACATCCCTTTTTTTTTGTCTTGTCTTTTGAGTATTTCGTGCAACATTTTAATCTTTTAGATATTTATAATCAACTTTTAAAAGCCATAAAAATAATGACACCAATTTTATAGACCAACGCATTGGAGAACTTCGTAATTTTGAGATAAAATACTGGCATATTATATATTTATGTTATATTATATATATTTATAACATTTTTTTTATTTAAATAAGTTATTATTTACGTCATTATACAAGCTGGTAAAAATTACACTCAGTTTGATGATAAAAGCAGATTTAATAAATAATTTAAGATTTTTTTTCTTTCTTTTGAGTCATATTTCAAATGATTATTTCGTGATTATGATATCTCTGAGCATCAAAGTTAAATAATCATACTATTAATTTTTGAAGTTCATTTCTATTTAATTTTATTATTACGCTACAACTAATTCTGAAATAAGTTACAAAAAAAAAAAAAAAAAAAATACCGATACCTTATGTACAAAAAGCAAACTTTCAGTGGATGAAAATGAGATTATGCCCTTATAGGTACATTATTAAGATATTTCATGATTAAAGCATTCGTCATAACTTTTTTGATCACTTTGTCCATTGCATAAAGTGAGGGAACTGCAATTTGTATTCACTTTTTTTTCCATTCCATTGGACTTCTTCATTGCATATGAAGTGTAAACTTAACACCTTCCTAAGGCAAGTACAGATGAAAAATCCCTAGGGGCAAAATTCGGACTAGAGCACGGATTTCTCAAGAAAACAGTGATGCAAGTTCTGTGCAACGTAGGCCAGCCATCGTCATTTTGAAGGATCACACCATTGTGTGGAAGACAAGAACATCAATTTCTTCCAAATGTTCTTCCGAAATTTCTTTTAAATGTTTATTTTTCATAATTTGCTATGATCTTAATTTCTTACGGAAATTCTGATTTGTTTAGTTCATTGCAAAGATTCTCAGAATTCAAGATTATAAAAATAAATTCTAGTTTATATGATTAGATTTAATATATTAAAAAAAAAAAAAAAAAAAAAAAACCAAACAGACTTCATAAGCAAGTCGAGTAAACTACTATTAGTTTTTGTTTTTGAGAGCCTTCAACGCTTTTGCGCATGCGTCAGGTCTCCTTCGATTTCTTCAGAATAAGTGTGAGGAGAAACAAAGAGGGGATGTTTACTTTTTATCAGTGTTAGTTTACTAGTAGCCACGTTCTATTTGCGCTTTTCGGGAAAGAATTATGGAAAGAATAAGTACTATTGCAAAAATGCCCCTCCGTTATTTTTTTTCTTAAATGCGAAAATGTCCAAAAGAATTTCTTAGGAAAATACCCATCTCAGCGTATCACCCCTCTGCGGAGTAAAATCGTTCCCCAGTGGTAGCTCTGTCATTCACAAACGCACAGTAATCGTTTTTGCCAATCTAAAAATAAACTTTTCAAGTATTTTATTTGCTAAAGAACAGTAAAACCTTTTAAGAGTTGGGGAAAGGGAAAAAAAAAAAAAAAAAAAAGGAAATGTAAAGTATCAATTACAGAGTTTTCTTAATCTAAGAACTTTAGTACTACGAAGTTACAAATAAAATATGTATATTTTTATATTTACATAAATGTATGGATGGTTTAGATTGGCTTTAAAAATATCCTTTTAAAAATCGTCATTGCTTTTAGAAATCGCATAAACTTAGAAAAGAAGTTTAAAATGAAGATTCTAAAAAATTTTATTTTTCAGTCTTTGGGAAAGTTAACAATTTTTGATCTGATAAAAAAAATTAATGCAAGAGTAAAAATATAATTTTAAAAATTGTCGACTACTTTCCATTTAAATTAAGAATAAAAGCTAAAAACTGCTGACACTTAGCATAGAAGTGTAACAGATGTCTAATAAGTCTACTAATATTAGATTGATATCTTTCTGTGCTTAATTGTCTCAACGATTTTCGTCTTCACTTTCTTTCCTAGCTTTGTCTCCTTGCCCACTGGACTCTACGGCTTCTTCCTTTCTTTCAGTTCTTTGTCGTTCTCGAATTTTCTTCCGTTGCTTTGAAATGGCAACTCTATGGCTTTCTAATATATTCAAGATGGAAGATATTCTTGGAAGGAGTGGTTCATGTCTTTTCTTGGCTGCTAAGCTCTGTTGTCTCGTGTCCTCGCATGTTTCTCTCATTTTGCGTACTAGTCGTTGGTTAGCAATCGTTTGATCCAGATTCTTCTGCTGTAGCTGCATGACGGTCCGATGGCAGCACTCCGATACACTTCTCTCCAAGAGACATCGACCTTTACTTGTCGTGCTGAATTCCATTAAAAATCGTGTCTCCTCTATTGCCAGTCTTAACTTTGCTTCATCTTCTTGCTGTTCTATTTCTCTGCAATCCAACTCCAACAGAATCTGTGTCATACAGTCTCTTTGAGTACCGAATGATTCAACCATGCCTTGCAGAGACTCTTCAATTGTCATAAGTTCCCGACGCAAGGGTACCAAATTATTTTCAGTTTCAATCAGTTCTTCCTCGTTTGATCCAATTTCCTTAAGTTGGTTGTGATATTCGTCTGATTTTCTGAAGATCTCCTCCGCTTCTTGTAAGTCTTTTTCAATTTCACTTATCTCGAAAACGAAATAATCCAACTTACTCTTTATTTCTTTCATGGCTTCATCAAAGTTCTTTGATTCACAACCATTCATCATCATAGTAGATATTTTTGAGGGATCTAGAAAAGAAAATGAAGATTAAAATTAACTTAAATCAGATTTTCTTTATTTTTGTAATTTCATGACATTTTCGTAAGTTTTGTATTGATTTTGGTGTAGATTGGTTCTGATTCCAAGATAATTTGAATAAATATATGAATATTAATTTAATATATTAGAGAATCTTAAGGATATTTTTAACTAAAATAAATAGAAGTGGAAAAAAAAAACAAAACACCAAAGCACGGTAACTCAAAATATTTTTTTCTCTCTCAATTTAAAATCTTAAAGCGGATAAGATCATTTTCCTTCCTTTTATCGAATTTGGCCTACTAGGGACCACGTAACTAGCTCAACCTGACAACGTCAGGGCGAGGCTAGTGAAATTCAAGAAAGGGGGGAGGGACGAGAATTATATCCCGTCCAGGATAACCCTGAGATAGTAAGTCCCAGGGGGGAAACGGACGAAACACAGAAAAAAGAAACAGCCATGCCACCACCGGGATTCGAACCCGGGTACTGGCGCATCGGCCACAACTGCAGCCCGCCGGCTAAACCGCACGGCCACGCCAGCACGGCTAAGATCATTTTATTAAAAGAAATAAAACTTATTTTAAAATCAAAATAGAAAATTAAATAAAAGATTTAACGCGTGTGAAATTGAATTAAACAAAAAACTATTAAAAAGGCCAACAACAAATTAAAAAGTTAAATTAACACATTTAAAAAAAAACACAATTACGTTTCGGGTGGGCTTAATGAGCAGTTTACCAACAATTTACCAGTAGATTGGTAAACGGCTGGTTGAGCCCAGCCGAAACGTAATTGTGTTTTTTAAATGTGTTAATATAACTTTTTAATTTGTGTGTTGGGCTAAACATCTTATTTAATTTTTATTCAATTAAAAAACAATACGTTGTGAAGTAAAACAGTCCTAACTAAAGAGAAAAAAAATAATTTATTTTATTTACTGATTTTTTTTTTAAGAAACATTATAATTCTCGCATAGGCCTACATACTTTTAAATCCTGATCGAAAATGACTAAACGATTTCATTTGAAACAAACCAAGACAATTTCTCAAATGAACTGAGATATATTTAAGTAATGTTAGGTGAGGTGGGACAAGTGCGTAAGTTTAAAAAAGGAAAATCTTTCGTCTTTAAAAAATTTTCTGGAAATATTGTTAACCCTACTTTTGGCTAGTTTGCATCTCTCGAGTTTGTTTGTTTTTTTTTCCTTCATAATCATTTCATTCTTACTTGACAGGTACTGATCTCCCATTAATACAATATACTGTCATAGGTTACAATTGGTCATGCGCGACAGCTAAGCAAAGGTTAAAAATAAAACAAATAAAAAACAAGAACTAAAATAAATATAAGAATCTAAGTTGCCCAGTGTTCTGAGACGAGCGACCGTAATCCATTGTAGTTTCCATTTGGCGGCCGCAGGAGTTTTACGGACATATTAAGATGCCCATCACAAAGTATTTTGTACAGAACACATTTGCCTCTAACATTTGTAACTGGGGGGAAAGTGCATACATGTTACATGGGTTATGTTTACACAACATTCAGATTTTTCTGACTCAGAAGACTATACATCTTAATATTACATTTTTTTTTCTTTTACCATTTTGTTTTTGAACTGAATCTTCATTTCCCTTTCTGCTGTAGTTTATGCATACCAACTGCTGTTACATCAAGAATATTATCAACAATTCAAATTTGGCAATTATCATTATATAACTTAAACATTACAGAATTTGCACCAGTTTTGGGATTAAATCACTTTAAAACATTCAGATTTAAGGGCAACCTACAGACTTATTCCACTTTACGGAGGGAAGTGTGTAAATTAATACACGAAATGAAATGTTAATCGAAAAACATGCAACAACAGTTAACAATGTTATAAATCTTTCTACAATTTATAACATGGATTCTAGGTTTCTTCGATACATTTTTGATTCTTGATTATACTGTGTTTGATTTTAATGAAGTCTTAATTTAAGGTATTAAATTTTTCTTGGTCATTTACCCACCCACCTTTAACGTTTCAATTACGAGAAATCAAAAGAAACAGTAAAATTAAAACAATCCTCTAATAACAAACTGACTGACTTACCTTCTCGTTGGCAATGATAATGTATTCGTCCAATCCCTGTTTTTAAATCATTTTTATATCCTCAAACTCAGTGTTCTTATAGGACTGGTTTAATCAAAGAAAATTCATCATTAACTTTATTTGAAATATGAAAAGTTAGAATTGATTTTACATTACTGGAATATGTTTCATTATTTGTCATTAAGACAAAAAGCATTTCAATGTAATTAGGCTTATCCATTTCAATGGGGGATCTGTGAGGTTGGATGATTTAACAAAATAAAAACAGTTTCCAAAAATTTAACAATCACCAATTAGTTTTTTCTCAGGATAATAAAAATAATTCATTGCTATGTCTTAATGGAAACGAAGATGTTTTATAATCAAGATAGAAATAGGGATAAGCATTGAATAGAAACTCAGTTTTATTGTAGAAAACTTAAATACTATCAACTAGAATTTTAAAAAACTAAATTTATTATTAATTATATTTTTGTATTTCTTAATGTTCTGAAGACGAAAGAACAAATTTACATTTTTTACTTTTCTTTTTTGATATATATATTCCGGTCAAACGATGATCGATCTTTATATTGGAAATTTTATGTATTCTTAATGGGCACATTCATATTTTAGGAAAAAAAATAGTTGATGTGTGAACAAAATGATGGTTGAGAAATATTGAAAGTAATTGTAGTTAATTCTTCATTGATTAGCTGAGATGACGTCACTTTACTAGGAATCACGTTGTAGTTGATATCGGCAGTAAAGGACAGTTCTCTTTTTACCCCTTCTTTTGTATTTTGTGTATGTCGTGATACATGTTAACCTTTTACATATTTGTATTCAACTATTTAAACATGAATAACAACTTTAATTTTATTGACCAAGGCATGGAAGAAGCTTGTTATTTTGAGATGAAAATTTGTAATAAGATGCAAACCGTAAAAATTACAATTGCACTCAATTTGATGTTTAAATCAATTTCAAATACAACGTGGAATAAGGAAAAATAAACAAACCGATTTTTTGACGGTTTTTTTTTTTACAAAATTTCTATATTGTATTCAATACAATTTTTATTCGAAAACGCGATTTGAGAATCTTGATCGTATCGAGAGACAAACTTAAATCCTCCATCAAATGTCGATTCGATTGACAAAATATGCGAATCAATTCACAAATTACTATACATTCTTCTTAAATCTTATAAAATAAAAAGACTTACAACTCCATTTCATCTAAAAACTTGTTTCACTTCGATATTTCAATCCTCTAAGCGAGGATTTCCTTCAGGAAAATTAAAAGGAAGAAGCTATTTTCTTTCTCTTTTGTATATGATCACAAATTGTCTCAATTTTAATGTCAACAGACCTTGGAATGATACATATAAGATTGACCATATTTGATATGTGGAAGTGACTGGAATGTAGGAAATAGTAATAGCCCATTTTATATGCAGAAAATTATAATTAATTGGTTTTGTGATGACAATGGATAAATTATTTCTGTGATTATAGTTTCATCTTTCTATAATTCTTGAATTATTCTAATTCTGGCGATTTAACGACACTTTGTATTGAGTCATTACGGCAAATTGTAGCAATGTTGAATTTAATTACTCTATTTACAGAATTGTATTTATTCTAATGGTATATGAAATCTGAAGGTTAGAGAAAATTAAGAAAATTGATAATCTGCAACAGGATGAAATAGTATTTTTTTCTTGTTCAGCCATTGTTAATCGACTGCAGGACAAAGCCATTCCATCCCCAGGATTTTCCAACTCTTCCGCTCTTTTCTTTTCTTCATCCATTCTTGACCGGTATCGTTTTCAACAATTCATATTATTTATGCTCGTCTTTGTTTCCGCTTTCCCTTTCATTCCCCTTCAGGTCCATTCATTTATTGTCTATTTATTGTTCCATCGCCATTTTAGCATATTCAATAGCAATATCTAGTATATCTATTTTGTTTAGGATCTTATTCATTCATTCCACTTCCTATCTTTTAAAGTGTTATATTTAGCTGAACTCTCATGTAAGACAGATTGTTGATCAAAAGTTGTCAGTTTGTTGGCACTGTTGTGAATTGGTTCGATCAACAGACTGTGTTACTTGAGTTGTGGAAGTAAGTTGAGAAAGACTTCTTTGGACGTAATATAACGTGTCATCTGAATTCACTTCCTCAATTCTTTTTTAAGTCTACATTTAGAGAATTTCGAATCCGGGCAACGTTCATCCCAAACCATTTGACGATATACAGGCTGTCACCTTCATTAAGAAAATAAAACACATTGGTGAAAAAAACAAAACTAATTTTTAAACTATACTTTATAGTTAGTTATAGAGTAGTTATAAATAAAGTATTATTTAAATTTATTTTTTTATTATTAATTAATTCAAAGATCCATTATTTCATATGGCTAATTATATGAATCTATCATTAATTACAATTTCATTTTCACTGTTCTTCTCTTTTTTAATTTATAGTACTTTGCTATTATTCAAATTCCTTGAATCTTAAATATATAAAAAAAAATTAAATATGAGACTTATCTTCGAAACCCAGTTTCTCGTTATTTTCCTTTCTAAGTTTTTTTTTTTTTTTGTAATTTCTTTTATGTCAAAAAACTATAGGAAAGATTTAAAAAGAAACATTTCGTTTTCACCCAATCTTTTCATTTTTTTTTTTTGTATTTAATTTATTTGCAAATAAGACTTAAAACTTTACAACAAAGGTCTGTTATGTCAAATTCTACATCAAATAATCTGAATTTTAGTATAAATAAAGTCTTTTAGCAAAATTTCTCCTGTATATTGATTTGATTTGAATGTTAAAAAAAAACAAAAAAAAAAAAATCCCATCTACTTTTATATCTACTTTTTTTTTTTTTTTTTACTTTAGTAGAAATTAGAAAGAGAGGTCATTTAGCAAAATATATCCATGTGTCTTGACCTCCATTGTTCGATTAAAGCAGCGTTTTCCAGCCAGTGGGTCGCGGAAGGGTTACAGGTGGGTCGCAATTTGATCCTAAAACTATCAGAAACCATCAGATAAATCGAAAATCGATCATATGTAAGGAAGGGATACGATTAGGCTGACAAGAACTGCTATATGGGATAGTAATGTGCTTGGATTCTTCTATTGTCTACATTTTTCTATAACGGAAAAGTTAACTATTAAATCAACCATTTTATTATTGTTTTCTTCAAACTCAAGTCGTTGTCTACAGCTTATCACATTCGAAATATCTTTGTGGTTAAAAACACATCTTTGAAGAGAGAAGTTAAAAAAGAAATCAGTCTAAAATTTAATGACTTATCACCGGTATTATGATTATTACTAAAACTAATTCTGAATTGAGTTAGAGAAAATATGCGACATTTTTTTTATTCGAACAAACTTAAGATATTAGCAATTGAAATCAGATATTACGTAAATTCATAAAACATGGAGGAGGATAACACCGTCGCGTCCATTAGGAGACCAGATCATTTCTATTTTATGCTGCAGCGCAATTTTTTTAGAATATTTATTTTTATAATTTGCTGTGATTTTAATGTTACATATCTTACAGAAATTCTGATTTGTTTAGTTAACTCTAAAGATTCTCAGAAATAAAAATAACTTCTAGTTTAGATAATTAGATGTAATCTTTGTATCAATGAAAACAAACTGAAGTAACATTTTATACGAAACTTTATATTTATTAAATATATTTAAATATTTATCAAATGAAATGACTTCACAAGAAAGTTATAAAGTTTTAAGTTAATAACAAGACTAGCAATACTTAAAAAACTAAGAAGAAACATTTAAAAATATTAAAAAGTTAAAACTTTAAGAATTCTGTAAATCTATAATTGATTCTTCAATCCAAGATATTCATTTACATAAAATAACAAATACATAAAAAAATAATTCTTATTTATATTTACATACATCTATGGATGTTTTACATTGGATTTAATAAAATTTTAGAAAAAGTCATTGGTGTAAGTTCATACTAGAATTCTAAAGTAATTATTAAGTCTCTTTGAAATTCATATAATTTTTTTTTTGTTTTTTATTCTTTTTAAAGTTAGAATAAGTGTAAAATTTGTTTTTAAATTGACGCCTACCTTCCACTTAAAATAAGAATAAAAAACTTAAAACTGCTGACACTTAAGACACAGAAGTGAAACAGAAGTCTAATGAAAGTCACTAATTTTAACTTGGGCTCCTTCTCTGCTTAAATTTATCAAAGCTTTTCGCCTTCACTTCCTTTTCTAGGTTGGTCTCCACTAGGACTCTCCTGCTTCTTCCTTTCTGTCCGTTCTTAGTTGTTCACGCATTTTCTCCAATTCTCGTGAAATGACGTCTATGTTGCATCGTATTGACCGCATCCTGGAAATTACTCGAAGGAGTGATGCCAACCTTTCCATTTCTAATGCCATCAGTTTCTTTTCTTCCTCGTATCTCTCGATCGTTTCAAGTAGCAATTGTAGGTTAGCAATCGATTGCTGTAGACTCTCCTGCAGTATCTGCATGGTGGTCCGATGGCAGCCCTCCGTTACAAATCTTTACTTCTGCTGAATTTCAATAAAACTAGTCTCTCCTCTATTGCCAGACTAAACCTCTGCTTCTTCTCTTTGTTGTTCTTGTTCTCTGTAACTCAAACTCAGACAGGATCTTTGGAATAAAAAAAAAAAAAAATAAAATAAATAAATAAATATATAATTGTTTTACTTTCTATTTTTTTTGAAGAAATGTATTGTAATTCTCATATAGGTACATTTAAATCCTGATCGAAAATAGCTAAACTGGTTCATTTGAAACAACCTAAGACAATTTCCTCAAGTGAACTGAGATACATTTCAGTAAATGTTAGGCAAAGTGGAACAAGTGCGTAAATGTAGTAAAAAAAAAATAAAAAAAAAATAAATAAATCAAATCTTATCTTTTAAAGCATCTTCTATAAATATTTTATTCCTCTTTACACTTTGTGGCAGCTCTGGAGTTTCACGGAGTTGGGTTTTTTTTTTTTTTGATCTCTTAGAACTAAAATTCTCCTTGGTGGTTCGATTATTCGGACAGAGCAATCCATCAGCATTTATTTTAATTTTGTTTGCACTTGACGATATTTTTTTGGTAATTTTCAGATAGTTTTAATTATCCTTTCGGTTTTAAAAGCATGTTTTTATACTAAGATGCCCATCAAAATTATTTAGTGCAGAACACGCTCTTTCCCCTAAGCTTTGTAACTGTGGGGCAAGTGCGTAGATTTTTTGTCGATTAAATTTCACAATACATTAGATGTATTGAAGTAGAAGACTACATATCTTAATTTTATCTCAGTCTTGCTCTTTGCTAATTTTTATCATTTACTATTTTGTTTCTAAATTGTATCTACATTTGCTTTTCTACTGCAGTTTATGCCCCTTTATACAATTAAAAACTGCTGTTCTCCAAAAATATTATCAATAATTCAAATTTGACAATATCATTCAGTAACTTAAACATTACAGAATGTGCACCAGTTACTGGGATTAAAACACTTTAAAATATTCAGTTATAAGGGCTTGTTTCACTTAAAGAAGACAAGTGTATTGTTAATTTCCATTGCAAGTGTACAGCTAACACATGAAATGAACTTTTCATCAAAAAACATACAACAACATTAACAATGTTATAAATCGATTCTACAATTTAAAGCAAGAGCTAGCAAAAATATGTTTACATCCCTTAGGATCCGAACATCGAAAATTCGGATACATCAGATTTTGACAAAGAACCCTTAAGTGAAATTTCGTGTTTGCAAATCAAGCAGTTTCGGAGATACCCATGCTCTTGAAGTAATACTGCTCCCACCTCTTTTACACCCCTTAGGATCGGAATATCGAAAATTCCTCATATCCAGAGAGGTTTCAGAGATGTTCGCACCCTTCAAGAATGTTTATCCCTTAGTTTGGATCGTTGTTTTCGTTGTTCGTGCATTATTCCGGGATGCATGTGAACCTCCATACCAAATATGGCAAACATCCGTTGAGAAATGGCGAAGTTGGTTCAAGATAAATAAAAACACTCGCACTTATTACATAGATTCTAGGTATCTTCAATACATGTTTGAGTTTTCATTGTATTGGGTTTCATTTTAATGAAAGTTTAAAGTGACCCTTTTAAATTTTTCTGTTACTTTACTCCCGCCTCCTTACCTCAAAAATTTCTTAACGTTGCGAAAAAATTATAATCAATTGGAAACTGAAGGCATTCCTCTAATAACGAACTACCAGACTTACCTTCAGGTGAGCAATCAGAGAGTCTACGTCCAATCACTGTCTTTTAAATGCTTTTTTTATAGCCTCAAACTCCTGAATTTCTTGTGTGACTGTGGTTTAATCAAAGAAAAATCCATCATTAACTTTATTTGAAATTTGAAATAATTCTATTTTTACATTACTGGAATTTGTTTCATTATTTGTCATTAAGACAAAAGTATTTCAATACATAAAGCTTTTTCCATTTCAATGGGAATCAATGACGTTGACTGATTAAGAAAAATCAGAAAAAAATATTTTTAAGTATAAGATCAGAGTTTCCCACAAATGTGAAAGTAAACAAATAGTTTTTCTTGCGATAATAAAAACAATTCATTGCAGTATCTGTATGAAAACGAAGATAATTTATAATAGTAATAAAAATAAAGAGATGGAATAGAAACTCAGCCGGCAGGTTACACTAAATTACGGGAGAGCCTTCCCATAATAATAAAATTTAAAAATAATTAAATCATTTAAAATAAAATAATTGTTTATAATATATGTACGTTAACTGTATGTATTGCCATTTTAATGTAAATAAAATATGATAAAAGCATTTTTGTGTTGATTTTCGTCCTTTTTCGTCCCATTTCGGATTAATCGCTGAATTCGCTTATCCGTGGTTGCCGCGCCACCCAATTCCGCGGATAATCAGGAGTTTACTGTATTAAAAACATGAATAATAACATTAATTTTTTATTGACCCAAGGCATTGGAGAACTTAGTTATTTTGAGATAAAATGTTGCCATAAGATAATGGCAGTTCAGTTGGGAATATATTAAGAAAAAAGTTACTATTGAAGAAATATTATTATATAAGCCTTACAAGCTAAAAATTCCAAATATGCTCAATTTGATTATAAATCAATTTCAAATTGAACTTGGAAATATAGAAAAACAAACAGCGCTGGATGTTTTACGGTTCTTTGCAAAACTTTCTGAACTTTTTAACTTTCAGAAAAATAATTCTGAATTCAGTAGATTTTCATTTGAGAAAACGTGATTTGAGAATCTTGATCGGATCGTAAGGCAAACTTATTGTGAAACAAATCTTAAATCATCCATCAAATACTGATTCGATTCACAAAATATCGGAATCTTTTCATTAGATTATCTCACTTTTAATATCACGTGACTTGTAACATACCTTTGGAATGACACATATAAGACTGACCACAGTTGATGTCTGGAAGTATCTCTATAGGAAATAAGAATAGTTTTATCTGAGAAAAATTTATAGAAATTATAATTACTTTTTTCCTGATGATAAATTCAATGGATAAATTCAATAAAAGTTGAGACCAAGTGACATCCTGGAACAGCTGTTTCACGCTCTTTGGCGATCATCAGCCCGGAGCAGTTCCCAGTAATACAATAAGGTACGGATTTTCTCACTAATTTTTCATTAGTAGTTTTTTTATTATTCACTAGCTTTACCTGGTATGCGTTGCAATGCCACTCAAAGAATGAAAGGGCCCGATGTCGGTCAGGGGTGGGATATTCAGGTCCTTGTGTCGCCTTCCATCAACCAAGTGTGGTGTCCCTGTCCCCATAGAAGAGCGAATTTTTCACTTTTTGCAATAGACTTCGGGGGGTCCGAGAAGGGGTCCTAAATATAAGGGTCCAGTGTCGGTCGGGGGTGGGACACTTATGCCCTTCCCCCACCCCAGTGAATGGGGTTCTACTAATTCAGAAAGCTTCGCGGGCGTGCCCACAACAATTCCCCCAAGTTTCATCGCAATCTGATGTATGGTGTAGGAACACATACGGGATATATAAATGGCTTTAGTTTTCATTGTCACCACCATGTTTGGCTATTGCACGGATTTAACCACTTTTCAACCCCTGGGTGGGGGGGATGCCCGATTCTAAAGTAGCCTATCTTTTGCCCAGGGTCCTTAAGAATAATTCTGCAAAGTTTGGTCCAGATAGGTCAAAGGGCCTAGGAGTGTATACGGGATAAACGAACAAACATTCATTTTTATACAGAGAGATTTTTTTCTCTTGAGTCACCACTGCCCTTCCGATGTATTGTTCATACCAGCCTCAGTACGGAGACCTTGTTATTTACTGTGACTTCTCCTGGCTGACGATCGCCAAAGAGCGTGAAACAGCTATTCCAGGATGTCACTTGCTAAGCAATTTGGTCTCACCCATTGTTGTTTATTAATAATTCAAAAGCGCAGTTCGAATTTTTAGGCTTTAAAAAAAAAACATCATTGAAGCCGGCGAACGGCAGTCACATGAATTTTCTCATTAATTTTTCATTAGTGAGTTTTTTTATTGTTCATTTTTTCTCTTGAGGCACCACTGCGCTTCCTATAATGAATAAATTCTTTCTACGATTATGGTTTCATCTTTCAGTAATTCTTGAATTATTGTGATTAGGAAGATTTAACGAAATTGTACTACAGTAGTTATCTACATGTCAAGAATCCAAGAATGATTTTCTTTTTTTAAATGATAAAAATAGTTGCTGAGATAAAAGGTGATCAACGAGTCATGTAATTAATAGAAAAACTCTTCTTTTTTTCTTTATTTAATTATGTTACATTGCCTTGTCTTCGTTTTTTACTTTCTTCCTGTAAGACTCTTCTATTCTACAATGTGTTGTTTTGTAAATTTAGAAAAGTTGTATTGAACCATTAAAGAAATGCTCAAACGCAAATGCATTATTTGCTCAAGTGCATAATTATGTTATTTAAAGAATTGGACATCTGCTTTCGATTGTTTTCTCATCCATTCCTGACCTGTTCATTTCTCATCAATCCATCTTATTTATAGTCGTCTTTGTTTCCCTCTTTTCCTTAGGTGTCCATTTTATCGTCCTTTTGGTCCATTTATTGTATCTTTTCCAAGAGAACATCAAAATTTTGATAGTTTAATAAACTCGATTGCATTTGTTATTTTTTGGGATCTTATTCATTCATTCCATTTCCTAGTTTTAAGCCGAGATTTAGAGATTTAATTGGAGCTTTAGAGATTTAATTCGAGATTTATGGGACCTCGAATTCGGGCGACGTTCATCCAAAAACAAGTAAGGTGGAGTGTGGTAAGTTCGGACCGGCTTTTGTTAAGTTTGAATTTAATCATTTATTTGTTAAATTCTTTTTAAAATATTTAACATACATTGATACCAACACGGAGTGGAATTATTACTCTTTAATTTGTATTGATATGCCGAAAAGACCAATTTACATTGTATATTTAAATTTTTTTACAGAAAATTGTAAAAAATGACAACTACTCCGAACTTGCCCCATGTACGAGGCAAGTTCGTAAACAGCTGTTTAAAACGTATTGAAATCTGTCTTCCTATGTAATGGGGCAAAATCGGAATTATTCATAAGCCATTTATAAAATGCTTTTTACCGCGTTAAAATAAGTTGTTTAGTTAAAAAGTTAGTAAGTGAGTAAGTACATATTTATAAAGATTGAATGGTTTTGGATTTAAGAAAACATTATAAAAATGTTATTAAATTAAGCAAGAAACCAGAAAAAGTAATAAAAAGTGTGAGCGCCTGCAGAGTGCAGGCAACTGCGGCTTACCCCGCCGCATGCTCTGAACTTGCCCCGTGCACTAATATTTTCGGGGCAAGACCGGAGTAGTGCTTTTCACAGTAAATTTCAAAGAATCGAAAGAATTTTATTATTTAACGTGAACTTTAAGCAATGTTCTTTATACATAGCAAAAATAAGCACTCAAGACACAAAATTCACTGAAAAAAGATGGCACTTTGTTGGGCAAATCAAGTTTAGATGTGTACTGTACAAGTTGCTGCACTGTATGTTTGAACATAAATAGGGTATTCCCCCAATTAATGATAGATATCTATGTCGATCACTTCATTATAACCTAATACAGGTTTCTATCCCTTAGCTTGTATAATTTAATTTATATTAGAATAAATTCATGGCGTTCACGATCTTACCCTGTTTACGATGTTACCCCACTCCACCTTATTTCTTTAAAGTAGATGTAGTTTATTTGTATTTTCATTTCAGGAAAGGAGCAGCCAGTTGGCGATTTACAGATCATCACCTTACTAAAGAAAATTAGACATTGGTGAAAAAAAATTGCTATTTTTGATAATGTTTTAAACATTAAACACTGTTTTAAATACTAACAATACAAACTCGCTGTTTTATCTTGCTGATGATGAGGATCATGATATCCCCGAAACTGTACAGGAACTTTTTTTAATGTACTTTTTTTTAATGTATTAATTAAAAAATTGTAAAAAAATTTTAAATTTTAATTTTAAATTTGATTTTGATTTTAATTTTAATTGTAAAACAAAATTTTAATGGATTTAGCGTGTAAATTGTACATATGAATTAAATATTTATTAGAAAACACACGTTAAAAATCATTTTAAAAATAAATTAAAAGAAAAGTCTGAGTTTGCTGAACATTGTATACAAAAAACTCACTGTGTCAAAAATGAAATCAAAATTTTGTGCATCGAAAAGGACTGTAAAATAAGGAAAACAATAGAAAGTTTATTTATTAGAAATACCAAAAAGAAGAATATTAACAGGAATGAGGGTATAGAGGTTAATAAATTTGTAGTAGATATGGCTAAAGAATTTGTAAATGTATGTTCAAGTTGTAATAATACTGTAAAAATTGAAGAATTAGGATGTTAAGGTATTGTAAGTAATTGTTGTTACAATATGTTAATGTGAATGTCACGTCTTCCTCAATTTATTTGTTTTGTAACATTTGTTATTATTATTTGTTATTATTTGTTGCTTGAAGAAGAAAAGATGTAGTCTCTTCGAAAATTCGCTTAATTTAAAAAATGTATTTGTTTTTACATTTTTATTTTATGTGATGATGTTGAAGGTTTTAAATAATAATTTTTGCCTTTTTTTTTTATCCCACTATAAAGAAACTGGTGACTCAGTTCTTCACGACCATAGCCCCATCAGCGGCAGAAGAAAGACTTCTTTCTTCTTTCGGCATCATACATTCAAAGCTGAGAAACAAACTGGGAACTGACAAAGCCGGAAAATTAGTAAAACAATAAACTTACGATGCAAAATTAGAAGCGCATGAATAGTAAAAAATCCCCATATAAATGAGTTAAGATATTAAAATGACAGGCATCATCAGAGTAATGTT
>JAFIDM010091501.1:6925-26772 GCA_023159025.1 Thereuonema tuberculata
TGAAAGCGTAACACGATGTTAATTATAACTTCACGATGCGCCATCACCAAATTGTATCAGAAGCATGTATTAAACCAATTTACATTATATAAAAAAACTGTAACATCTTAATTTAATAAATTCTTAGTTTAATTTTATTTTTATATTTGTAAGTCTACTTAATTATAACAGTTAATTGAACAATTTAATAAAATAATTAATTTAAAAGCATTAAGTTAGGCATGTTGTAATAATAATAATAATACGTTAACTAACTTACCAACCTTGTTTTGTTAAGCGAAAATTACGAATAAGTTCATGTTGTTCGTAATGTCTTACATAGAAAATTTAGTAATAAAATCTTATATAGTTACTATTGAAGATAATGAAGTCCTAAACTCAGAAAAATAATTTTGGACATTAAATGATAGTGAAAAATTTAGAACCTTTTTGAAGTCAAAATATCCACCAATCAAAATGCACCATGATAATCGAATTTTATCCTGAGCTATCATTAACGGGAATCTTTGATTACAGTCTCAAATATGCAGGGTTTTTTTTTTATTATTTTCCCTCTGGCTACCGGGAAGTTTCCTATTTAAAAATTAAAGTTTTTTGATATTATTAAAATATAGTTTTTTTGATACAACCTGTCTGTTTCGTCATTATGAGTTAAAACTAAAGAATATTTTGAAAATAATATCATGTGATACGAGTCATTAAAATAAAGTTCGAAATTTTAATAAAAACAAAACAAAACTGAGTTGTGTGGCCTCAATATCCAAGAAACAAATATTTAAGCAGTAACTGTTAGAAAATATTTTCTTTCTATCTCTTGACTCAGAAACAAGTATTGTTTCATTATATAACTGTACTGTTCTTGCTTTGATGACTTCAGAATTGGTTGATTTCTATTTTAACTGGGCCGTTCCAACTTCATCCGAGTAGGTTGTGAATTGTGAGGGGCTCTACATCCCACCGTCCAAATGGGCCTCCCGATACGGATTCTGTTATTTTTTTTTATTTTTTTTTTTAATATTAACATTTTATTATCATTTCTTTCACGACAAACAGATTTAAATATACATACAAAGAAAAGAAATCACGACTTATTAAATTTATTTTAATTCAAAAATATCACACAGTATATAGATGTACTGTGTGGCCGGGAAGTAGCCGCACCCCTTAATTGGTAGTCATATTTTAAGAAAATATTTACACAATAAGTGTCCAATGCATCTGTGTGTTCATGCTGTATACACCTGTTCATACGCCACCACGTCCTTCTTGACATTGTTTTGGAGCATGCGGACACGGTGTGATGGTTCGAAATGCGTCCTCAACTGCATTGCGCAATTCTACGTTCAGACACTTAGGCCTTGATGATTCCCACAATGAGTTGTCAGTCGTCGTGAGGTCAGGATTTCGGGGTGTCCATTTCAATGGAGCTGACGATGCTGGAGTACCGCGACCAATCCAGCATCTGGAAAATGTTCATGAAGAAACCCGGTAAGAGTGAAGTGAGCAGGTGCCTCGTAGCTATACGCGTTCCATGATACTTCGCGTCTTCAGGCTATGTAACATGTGTAAATAAGTTCGCCATTAACATGACCATCAAAAAAAATATGGTCCAAACAAATAATAAAAATACTTCATAATACGGGGTAAGGGAACGGGGATACGCCACACTGTATATTATGTATGTAAACACAATAAATTTTGTTGCCCTGAAATTATTGAATATTTTAATTGATGTTTATATTTCGCTTTTTAACAGTTTTCTTTGTAATTTAACTAATTTTTATTTTATTTTATTTTTTAAAAGCTAATTTAATTATCATTTAGTAATTTATCAACTTTATCTTAAGGCAATTTGTAAACTTATAAAACTTAATATGTAAATGATATTTCTTATATCTGACATATGATTTCCTGTAGATGTAATTTTAATCTTCAACATAAAATCTCGTATAATGCTCTTCCTGTTCGAACAGTTTCTGTGATAAGAGAAAGTTTAAGGCTTGGTCTTCCTGTACAGCTGCTGAGAAGTTAAGATAATGATGAAATCAGATCAAAATCAATCACTAGACAAACTCGTAAACTGGAATATTATCTGAAGAAAGAAGCTTTGCAGAATGAATGAGTTTGACTGCGTTTAGGCTGGGATTGGTGCCAGTATTTTGCAGTTCAACTGAATATTGCACTTGTCCCGGCCTAGATACAGTGAAAATCTTCGCCATGATGATCATCACTTTCAAGAAGTACGGTTGGTTTAATCCATTCTTCTTCTTTATAGTTTGTAATATCTTGCTGAGTTTTTATTCACTAAATATTCTCAAACCCATCACACGTGCTATTTTATACCTTACAAAATAACCTAGACTACAGAGATGTCGGTTTGTTTTTTTTTCGATGGGTGAAGGCGGTGGGCGAGCATTGGACTGGCCATCTAACTTTGGTCCTGATGGGCCCTAAACCATTCGGCACACCCATTAAGCAAAGAAGGCTCGTACGGGGAAAACAGCTATTAATCAGAATGATTTAGCTTTGCAGTCATCCCACATTCTATACTTTATAATTTAAGTAATATTTTTAGTTTGTACGTTTTTTTACCGTTTTTTGCTATTGTTTATTATCAAAGTAAGAATAAGTATTCCAGTTACATTTAAAAAGGAATATTGTAGGTTTTTTCTGTACACTCATAGAACCACCATTTCGTCTTCAACAGGCTTCTCACTTAGTGAGGGAGGAAGATGTTTCGATGAAAGATTTTAATTTCTTTTACTTTTACAGCAATTAAAACTGAAATTGTATAAAAACGAATTTGAAGACTGACCATTGTAATCAATCTAACAATATCAAAGCAGTGGAAATTTTATATTTGAACAACATGGCTGGGAAATTTATCTCTTGTAATATTTTAGCTGGTTGCTAAATAAAACATCTATGTCTTAATACTAAAGCCTGATTCTAATCAGTAGTCTTATGCAGCAATTTGCAAATAAATAAGACTAATAACAGATTTTTATTCATAAAATCTAATGTAGTAAAATATATAACTAATAGACTTTTATTTAGCTCTTTGATGAAAAAGAAAACAACTTAGAATTTGATGTGTTTCGATCGTCTCAAATGAAGACATAAATAAAAGGAGGATTCGCTCGTCTTGTACTCAACTACCTGAGGCCCACTTTCAGCCGGACTCAGTTTCATGAAGGAACTCTCGAAGTAGGCAATTAGCATACAGAGAAGAGAAAGTAAACTTTCGGAGTAACTCTTGAAACATGTAAGAATGTTTCATTACGGCCGAGTAACTTGATAGTGGACTTGTTTGGATTAATGGACATTATCTGGTTCTTGTCCTTGAAGCTGTTTTCCTAGTTACAATCATGTTAATTTAAGGTGATCAAGTTAGAAAACCTGTTGACATTTAACCAATGAATGAGTTGACATAAGGAAAAAAGTGCACCTTGGAAAAAGGGAATATTCAATATTAATAATAATATTATTAAAAAATACCTACAATCTTGTATATCTATTATCTATTATAACCAGAACAAAATGGCGTAAAATTATAGCAAATGACAACATCTTTTAGTTGATTTGTAACTATGGATTCCTTTTCTTTTTCAAAAATACTTGACTCAAAACTTAAACAGGGGTTTATTTAAAAAAAAAAAAAAAAAAAAAAAAAGACTAAAGAAGCTATATAAAGATAGATGAAAAAAAAAAAGTTATCATTATCAGTTATCTTTTTTTTTTCCCTAAATGTAAAAGAAGTACCGGTATTTCTTTGAAAATTCTGAGTTGTAATTTTACATTAGTAATAAGTCGTCATCATTTCATATAATTTCAGGTAAAGTAGTAAACTATAAAGAACCAGTGATAAAGGTCATCTTCTCTTCATTGATGAGGTACTGCCGAAGGGATATTTCAAATAAGAAAAACTATTTCTGTAGTAGTCTGAGATAAATTTATAACTGATTTAAGGCTACTCAGAATTTTGCAGTATAAATTAAGAGTTTAATTCTTAGCGAATAAATGGAAGAATTGGAGAGCACATAAGAATTGTTAATTACAATTTTTTTTTTCATTTTTGTTTAGATAAACAACAATAAAAAAATGACTTACAAGTGTCAATATTTTATAAAAATTGATTCAATGAAACAAAGTCAATGTAAAGATGGAACTTCCACAAAGGAGGTTACGATGCTGAGTCTTTCGTGTTTAATGGCTAAGAAAGATGTCGTAAAGATGTATTCTGGAAATCCCATATTAATGATGTCAAGTTTAAACCAACATACTGGTGGAAAGATCAGGTTCAATGGGAGGAAAAAAAAAAAGCAATTTGTAATATGACAACGCCTGCTCATACATTGCAAAATCCGCAGTTCAAGCAATTGCTGCAAAGGGTTGGGAAATTCTGCAATACTTTTATTTTCCAGTCTAATTTTTGAAAACAAAGATTACCCCAGAATTCTTTATAGGAAACCCAGGATTGTATGAAACGTAAGTCCATCAGTGACTATTTATATTTAGTTTGCTAAGAAAAGAAAAAAAATAAAATAAGCTGACCATAAGTTAATTTCCAGATAAACAAATTAAAGATTTGAACTGATGTTTCCTATCCACATTACATTAACTACAGTCTGTGATATCTAAACTGTTCAATATTCTCAGAATTACAAATGATAATACTTACCAAAGTACGATGATTATAGAAAATCAATAAAAAGGGGCTTTAGATAAGTTGGTTTCTGATTTTTGTATCATGGGAACTAAAATTATTTTATTATAATGTACATTTATTACAAATATACATTAGTATATAAACATTCTAGTTTAAAATGAAGTATTGATTAGGAGTCATTTAAATGGTTGTGCTCTAAAATTATTTTAATGGATTGTATACTAATGTATATAATCCAAAAATTATATACTAATGTATATAATCCAAAAATTATATACTAATGTATATAATCCAAAAATTATATACTAATGTACATTTGTTTATCATAATTAGCTTGTTATTCGGGCAATATAACATACTATGAATGATCTCTTCAAAGCATATGGTCTCACAATGTCTAAGTACCGTAAACAAACTTCACAGAGTAACCTTTTTTCAGATTTGTTTTCCTCTTGAGTTATAAGAAAAACCAGTAAAATAATTGTATATGTTATCTTTGATTTAGAAGATTTCTGCATTTGAACACAGGATTGATTTGAAAAGTATAGATTTAGTTTAGGACAGTCTATTTATACCATGTTTCAAAATTCTAATGTAATTCATGTGGAAAACTGTATTCATAATTACGAATGACTGATGGATATCCATTGGTTCATCCCACGATGGTCTATGGGGCGCAGGAAGTAAAGACTCCCAACACTTGTTTGATTCGGGACTAAGATTAGATTTGGTTTTAAATCCATTACAATAATCTCCTTAAAGGCTAAATAAGTCACTTAAGTTTTTTTTTTTTAATTAGTAAGATTGTTTCAAGATTGAAAAGTGACAGTTATTATGAATAGTTTGCAAAACTACGTTTTGATGTCTTGTTTAATGTTATATTAGAGATGTTTCAGCATTCTACCTGCATTTATTCAGTAAATAAGATCATTCAGATATTTTTTTTTTTTAAAATAAGATTTTCGTAGCAAAATTGATTTAGCTTTTGAGTTTGAGTTCTTATGTGATTTAGAAAAGATTTATTATTCTTTTTGTTTATAAAAAAAAAAGAAACAAGACGAAACCGGTATGCTTTTAATGGGTGTAATTAATCAGAATTTAGATAGAAAATATTATTTTTATTTTAAAAAACGAATAATTGATGAGACAGGAACAGTTAATCATTAAGATTTATGTTTGTTTTTTTTTTCATTTTCAGTCATTTTATAATTGCCGCTGGAGGCTTTTCAAAACATAAAGAAATCTAAATAAAAGTGAAATAAACATCAGACGTTTTCAAATTTTTATTCTAAGTGAGAACATTAATAAAATCTCATGAAGTAATGTTGATGAATTTATATTTTGACTTTATAAACAATTAATAGTGCTGTTTCATTGCTTTCATTTGGCTTTCGTAAAATAAATAATTACTTTTATGTTAAGTAATCGATTTCATAATGAAAGTAAAAAAAAATAATTATTAAAAAATTTATATTTCAATAAAATTGAACATGGATAAAATGTAATAAATTCTTAGCATTTAACTCGAACCTTTTGAACCTGAAAATGTGTAATCTGTATAACCAGCAATTCTGAGTATTAAGAATTTATAGTAAAACTTCGTTAAGTCGTCACTCAAGGGACCAAATATTTTTGACGACTTAAGCGGAGTGACAACTTAGGCGGAGTGGGCATTTTTGAAAAAAAAAAAAAAAAAAAAACACTGAAATACAGTATTTTTATGAATTGCTTTAGGATTCCGATAGAAAAACAAGATTTTCAGAAATCAATACATGCAAATGAATGAGTGGAAAATAATAAAAAAAAACACACTTTTTATAGTTAGCACATTTTAATCGTTTTAAAAGAAAGGCAATGTCTGTCTTTGAAACGTTTCAGCCAACCATTGCTGCCGCTGAAATCTTCAATGTTCAACTCCTTAGCAATTTCTATTGCTTTTTCTTTGAGAATCACGGCAGAAATCGCCACATTTTGCGATCTGGTATGTTTTAGCCATCGAATTAAAACCTCCCCGATCTCATCAAACTTCGATTTCCTCATTCTCTTTCTTTTGTCTTTGTCAGCTTCTTCTATTATTTGTTTCGATAAAAGAATATCGTTTAATGTAGTCCTGGGAATATGGTGTTCTTTGACAAAAGCTGTTTTCAAAGCATTTATTTTTCAAAAAGTAGAATTAAGTATTTTTTTTCTTTAAAAGATAACGAGGTAAGTTTCGTTTCCCTGGCATGTTAAAAAAGTAATTGAACCATGAAATTGCAAGAGAAAAAATAGCCCTTATAGTGGGGCTTACTCGCTATAAAATGAAGTTACATTCAGGAGCGGTCAAGAAAAACGTCTACACTCGACAGTGTCGCAGCGAGAAGTGTGCTTTGAATAATTAGCAGAGAGATTCCAAGCACCCAAATCCTCCGAAGGGGTATGAAAGGAATAAAGTGACAGGCGTGGTCGAAAATTCCCCGTAAAGGCTTTACTTTCTTAAAGTGAAGGTGCGGGGCTGAAAAGACAACACGGTGGCATGCAAAATGGAGAAGAAAGATGCTTTTGGCCATTTTGAGGGTGACGAGTTATCCGGAGTAGAATCAAATTTGGTGACGGATAAAAGAGGGTAATTTTACATTATTGTGTATGAGACCTTGTCGGGACCAAAGGAAAACGACGACTTAAACGGAGTGACGACTTATCCGGGTGACGACTTAACGAGGTTTTACTGTATTTCAAAAATTAAGAATTAAAGAACTCAGTAATACATATTAGAGAAGTTAATTCTTATTGTATTCTGTCAAGTTTAGTTTTCTGAAGTCGGAGAACTTGTAATATTTTGAAAAAAATGCAAAGCATTCTATTTTATAAAAATATTAAATTTATTTGTTTATTTATTATTTTACTTTACTCCTAAATAATGTTTAAATCCCTGAAGTTTCTGATTTTTTTTTTTTTTTTTTTTCAAGTATAATTTGTCATTTGAGCGATTTTTACTCTTATAGCTGCAAACACACGAAGTAGGAACTATTCAAGATTGGGTGGATGACTTCTTAATTGGTGCGATTCTGTAGAAGATATAAAATAGTTATAATAAGAATGGTTTGAAATCGAGATCTTTCCTTTGGTTAGTAATTTATGTCTGTCATTCTTAAAATAAATCCCATTTTCAAAGTGACAAGAAAGAAATATGACTCGTTAATAGAAAGTTATTAAGGAGTTAACGGATTCGTCACTTCAGAAAACAGCAATTGTTCTTTCAACTATCCAAATTGGAACACTTCATTGTTTACAGTTATCATTGGTCAGTGTTTTCCAAATCAATATAAACATATTGATCCTTCACAAATTGAAGCTCACATTCAATCATCGTTGGAATATTTAATGAAATTCAAAGATCAGAAATTTCGATAAATATATACTTTCTTTTAAAGATAAATAAAAATTTGATTTACTAAAGTTGTTTTTTTAACTTCCTTCTTTCGTAACATAATTGAAATGTGATTTTCTAAAATTCCTATATAATATCCATTAAATTAAAAAAAGGAAGAAGAAATTTGTATTAATGATCAAAATTAGTAAAAAAATTGAACTTGTCAAAGTATATAGGCGAACTGAATTACCTTTAATTAAAAAATGACAGTATTAAATTGACGCTGTGAGAAATCGGGCTTATTAACACAGCCAAGGAGCAAGAAATTCACTCTCCTATTCACCACGTGCATGTTATCACAGACTGTTAACGAGTGAATTTTCAAACTCATTGCTTTCAAAAGATATTTCTTGATATTATTTTTTACATGTTTTCGTTTTCTGGTCAAGCTACTTGATCTAGGAAAGGCACTATTTAGTTCCAAGTAGATGCTAATTAACTTAATTAATATTTTATAAGCTTTTTTTTTTGCCTTGGTAAAGGTTTTGAACCAAGGTATCCTCAAATGTATTCCTTGTTGTTGTAAGAAATTATTTCACGCTTTAGCGACAACGGTCTACATGTTGGAATTCTATAAATGAAACCATTATTTAGAACGAGAAAAATTTTGTGTGAATAGTTTTGCATTATGTTTCTGGAGCTCTAATTCAAATCAAGAGGTTAATTTCTAAAAATTTGAAAAGCATTTTTTACTCTAGTACTCATAAGATATCATCTCAAAAATAAATAAATAAATATTATTTTTCTATGTTATTCTATAGATAGTAAATAGCTATTGTTTAAGATATTACAAATCGATTAATCCCTAACATATTACAGTAATTGAATGTTAAAATAATAATAATAATAATAATATTAATAATAACAATAATAATAATAATAATAATTCCCGCCCCCTTGGACCCTACTTCCTCGCGGTGGGGCCGGGAACTACACTAGCTTTAGGGTAAGCTGAAGGGTCCAACCATTTATGATGAGAACACGTTCTAATATAGATCATGCTGCATCGGGTGTGGCGCAGGATAAAGTCACCCGCATTCAGGGGTTAGGCAGAGGCCTCCGTTCGAAAAATATACTACAGTCTCCCGCAGGTGGTGGTGGAGAAAGTGGCACCCCATCCTGTAGTATGGCTACCACAATGTCCGGGCAACACCATCCAGCCCGAACAGTCGGAAGTGTTTCGTCTGTGTCAGAGCAGGCGACCACCAAGACTGGGAAACCACGCCAGCGCATCCGATGGACACGACAGATGAACCAGGATCTTATGCGCGACTTCTTCTCTGTTACAAAGTTAGGTACTCAACTACAGGATACAGACAGGCACTACACCAAAGTACACACATCAAAACAACTCGCCACAGTCATATACCATCTCAACACACACACTATCCCACAACACCTTGACAACATTCAAACATTAGAAGACATACATACAACACTCTACTGTGCCGCACAGGGAACCATTCGGGCACTTGGAATCAAACAACACAACATACCTCCCACTGCACGGACACAAGAATACATCCTCCCTTGGAGACGTCGCCTTGAGGGGATATAGAGGAGATATAGCCAGGCTCACACAATACTGTGCAGGAAACAAAACAAAGAAACTTATGTCCCAGGTTAGAAAGATATTCAAGCACATAAATACTCGCCCTTCACATTCAAATCATCATACCCAGGTTCAGGAACATCTCGACACACTAAAACAAAAACTCAGTGCACTTGCAAAAAGATTACAAAGATACAAACAGTGCACTCTGCGCAAACAACAGAACAACAATGTCCAATACAATGAGAAAAAATTCTACAGATCCCTTACATCTTCCTCTACTGCAACTAACACAAACACTCCCAACAGCGAGGTTTTACATGCATACTGGTCGTCTCTGTGGTCAAACCCTATCCCCCACAATGATAAAGCACCATGGATAACAGAGGAACAGCAACTCACTGAACACTTACCCTGCATGTCCTTCCATGAGATTACTCTCGCAGACATACAGACAGCACTAAAACATGCACACAACTGGAAGGCTCCTGGTGCAGACGGAGTCCAAAACTTCTGGATCAAGAGGTTCACGTCCCTGCATGGAAAACTAGCGCTTACACTCACTGACATAATCCAACACCCAGAACATATGCCTCGTTTCCTCACACAGGGTGTCACATACCTACAGAGCAAGAACACTGAAACAGCGCAACCTGCAAACTACCGCCCAATCACTTGCCTCCCCACACTTTACAAACTCCTCACCTCCTGCCTCGCAGACAAGATCTACACACACATCGAGACATATAACATTCTTTCCGAACAGCAGAAGGGCTGTCGCTGGAATTCCCAGGGTTGTAAGGAGCAACTCCTTATTGACTCTGTAATCCTGCGCCAGGCACGCGCGAAGAATTGGAGCTTACATATCGCATACATCGATTACAAGAAGGCATTTGATTCTGTCCCTCATTCCTGGCTCCTACACACTCTTCATATCTACAAAATACACCTCAAGGTCACGGCATTCTTAGCTGCCACGATGAAGAGTTGGAACACAACATTACACCTACGCACCTCTAACACCTCCATCACTACAGATCCCATTCCCATAAGGAGAGGTATTTTCCAGGGAGACTCCTTGAGTCCTCTTTGGTTCTGCCTCGCCTTGAATCCATTAAGCCACCTGCTAGACAACACAAAACATGGTTATAGGCTTACCTCAGGCACTCTGACACCATACAAAATCACACACTTACTCTACATGGATGATATTAAACTCTATGGCACAAACAATGCACAACTTACTAATTTACTACAAGCCACCACACAGTTCACCAAAGACATTGGGATGGAATTTGGAATTGACAAATGCCGCAAGTTACACATAATACGTGGGAAGACTTCGAATTTGGAGTGTTTTGAACTGGACCATGGTTTGGCCATCCAATCCATGGAACAGGGAGAGACCTACAAGTACCTGGGCTTCCTGCAAGCGCGCGTGCAAACATCAAACATCAAAAATGCACTGAAGAACACATACATTGCTCGAGTTCACAAAATCCTCAGAACACAACTCAACGCCAGAAATAAAATTAAAGCTATCAACACTTTTGCCGTTCCCACACTAACATATTCATTCGGCATAATTCCGTGGACAAACACCGAACTCGAAGCACTACAACGCGCAACACGCACTACATTCACGAAACAAAACATGCACCACCCCAAGTCCGCTACGGAAAGGATGACTATTCTCCGCAAGAAGGGAGGCCGAGTACTCATCAACCTCATCACCCTACACGAAAAACAAATACATACACTTAGGGAACATTTCCACCAAAGAGCAGAAGACTCCTCACTTCACTCAGCCATTGTCAAGGCTGACACACACCTCACACCCCTGAACCTCGAAAACTCTTTTCCAACACTCACCACCCCTGACACCCACACTCAGCAGCTGCGTGAATCATGGGCTCGTAAGGAACTCCATGGCACACATCATCACGAACTCAGCCAGCCTCATGTCGACATGAAAGCGTCGAACAGATGGCTGACGAGTGGTGAGGTGTTTGGGGAGACCGAAGGGTTCATGATCGCAATACAGGACCAAGTCATCTCCACATGCAACTACAAGAAACACATTCTACACGATGCAAACACACATGACGACAAATGCAGGAAATGCCACACTACGCATGAGACGATCAACCACGTAATATCAAGCTGTCCCCTTCTCTCTCAAACAGACTACCTCCGCCGACACAATCAGGTAGCGTCGATCGTTCATCAACAACTTGCACACAAACACTCACTTATTAATAGCACGGTCCCGTACTACAAGTACATACCACAAAGTGTATTAGAGTCACCCTCATATAAATTATACTGGGACCGCCCCATTCACACAGATAAAAACCATACATCACAACAGACCAGACATCACACTTGTTGATAAGGTCAACAAACAGACCTATCTAATTGATATTGCAGTGCCTATCAGCAAGAACATGCAGAAAACTCACGCAGACAAGATCAGTAAATACACTGATCTAGCACACGAGCTCCAGAAGCAGTGAAGGCAGGATCGAGTACGTGTTGTACCCATCGTTCTGTCTGCCACTGGTCTGGTGCCTCACACATTGCACCACAGTCTCAGCACACTAGGACTTCACAAAATCACTTATGCACAACTGCAGAAGGATGTGGTACTCAACACTACACGCATAGTTAGGAAATTTATGGACACAAGCACAAATCCCTAATCATTCTTGCACACATCTTTACACTTGGCAGTATATGCTTTGGTCCTTGACCCGCCATATTGTTTTTGCTGGGGAAACCCAAGGTTTGAAACATACAAACATAATAATAAGCCCCCATGCACCCTACCTCCTCGCGGTGGTGGCGGGAACTACACTAGCTTTAGGGTAGGCTAAAGGGTCCAACCATCCCTGATGATAACTCGTTCTAATATAGATCATGCTGCAGCGGGTGTGGCGCACGATAAAGTCACCCGCGTTCGGGGGTTAGGCAGAGG
This sequence comes from Thereuonema tuberculata, assembly GCA_023159025.1. Classification (NCBI taxonomy): domain Eukaryota; kingdom Metazoa; phylum Arthropoda; class Chilopoda; order Scutigeromorpha; family Scutigeridae; genus Thereuonema; species Thereuonema tuberculata. The sequence continues at coordinate 19,536 of JAFIDM010091501.1, forward strand.
TCTCCGTTCGAAAAATAAACTACAGTCTTTCGCAGGTGGTGGTGGGGAAAGTTGCACCCCATCCTGTAGTATGGCTACCACAATGCCCGGACAACACCATCCAGCCCGAACAGTCGGAAGTGTTTCGTCTGTGTCAGAGCAGGCGACCACCAAGACTGGGAAACCACGCCAGCGCATCCGATGCTCATCACAGATGAACCAGGATCTTATGCGCGACTTCTACACCATTACACAGTTAGGGACTCAACTCAAAGGCACTACACCATGCATTCACCACACGTTACCCATCGTTAGGGCTTAGCGAACAGCGGGTAGCGGATCAGCGACGTTCTATAGTCGTAAACAATCTTATTCCTCCATGCATACTTACACAAATTAGGGAAGAGGTCACTGAATCCAACCACAGGACACCACACCCCACCCTACCCGAAGTCATTACCTTTATGGCATACACAAAAGCCTCAGAAGCCTCTACCCCTAAGTCCACATTCACCAACAATACAACTAGACATACAACAAGCAACATATGATAATTTCTATACCGCACTAGCACAATATACAGGCACAGACCTCACACTCAGACCTCCACTTCCCAAAGTATACACATCAAAACAACTCGCCACAGTCATATACCATCTCAACACCCACACTATTCCCACAACACCTGACAATATCCAAACATTAGAAGACATACATACAACACTCTACTGCGCGGCACAGGGAACCATACGGGCACTTGGAATCAAACAACACCACATACCTACCACTGCACGGTCACAAGAATACATCTCCCCTTGGAGACGTCGCCTTGAAGGCCGCATCAGCGACCTTAGAGGAGACATAGCCAGGCTCACACAATACTGTTCAGGAAACAAAACAAAGAAACTTATGTCCCAGGTCAGGAAGATATTCAAGCAAATAAACACTCGCCCTTCACTCTCAAACCATCATAACCAAGTTCAGGAACATCTCGACGCACTAAAACAAAAACTCAGTGCACTTGCAAAAAGATTACAAAGATACAAACAGTGCACTCTACGCAAACAACAGAACAATACTTTCCAATACAATGAGAAAAAATTCTACAAATCCCTTTCATCTCCCTCCACTGCACCCAACACAAACACACCCACCAGCGAGGCTTTACATGAATACTGGTCGTCTCTGTGGTCCAACCCCATCCCCACAATGGCAAAGCACCATGGATCACAGATGAAGAACAACTCGCTGAACACTTACCCTTCATGCACTTCCATGATATTACTCTCGCAGACATACAGACAGCACTAAAACATGCACACAACTGGAAGGCTCCTGGTGCAGACGGCGTTCAGAACTTCTGGATCAAGAGGTTCACGTCCCTGCATGGGAAGCTAGCTGTTGCACTCACTGACATAATCCAACACCCAGAACATATGCCTCTTTTCCTCACACAGGGTGTCACTTACCTGCAAAGCAAGAACACTGAAACAGCACACCCTGCAAATTACCGTCCAATCACTTGCCTCCCCACACTTTACAAACTCCTCACCTCCTGCCTTAGTAGACAAAATTTACACACACATCGAGACACATAACATTCTTTCCGAACAGCAGAAGGGCTGTCGCAGGAATTCCTAGGGTTGTAAGGAGCAACTCCTTATTGATTCTGTAATCCTGCGCCAGGCGCGCGCGAAGAATAGGAACTTAAACATCGCGTACATCGACTGCAAGAAGGCATTTGACTCAGTTTTTCATTCCTGGCTTTTGCACACTCTTCAACTCTACAAAGTACACCCCAAGATCACGGCATTCTTGGATGCCACGATGAAGAGTTGGAACACAACACTACACCTACGCACCTCCATCACTACAGTCCCCATTCCCTTAAGGAGAGGTATTTTCCAGGGAGATTCCTTGAGTCCTCTTTGGTTCTGCCTCGCCTTGAATCCATTAAGCCACCTGCTAGACAACACAAAACATGGTTATAGGCTTACCTCAGGCACTCTGACACCATACAAAATCACACACTTACTCTACATGGATGATATTAAACTCTACGCCACAAACAGCGCACAACTTACTAATTTACTACAAGTTACAACACAGTTCACCAAATACATTGGGATGGAATTTGGAATCGACAAATGCCGCAAGCTATATATAACACGCGGGAAGACTTCGAATTTTGAGGGTTTTGAACTGGACCATGAGTTGGCCATCCAATCCATGGAATACGGAGAGACCTACAAGTATCTGGGCTTCCAGCAAGCGCGCGTCATTGACAACGCAAACATCAGAAAGGCACTCAAGAAAACATACTGTGCTCGTGTTCAAAACATCCTCAAAACACAACTCAATGCCAGAAATAAAATTAAAGCCATTAACAGTTTTGCCGTCCCCACACTAACATATTCGTTCGGCATAATTTCATGGACAAACACTGAATTCGAAGCACTATAACGCACAACATGCACTACATTCACGAAACACAACATGCACCACCCCAACTCCACTACGGAAAGGATGACTCTTCCCCGCAAGGAGGAAGGCCGAGGACTCATCAATCTCATCACCCTACACGAAAAACAAGTACACACACTTAGGGAACACTTCCACCAAAGAGCACAACATTCCTCACTCCACTCAGCCCTTGTCAAGGCTGACACACACTTCACACCCCTGGACCTCGCAAACACTTCTCTAACACTCACCACTCCCGACACACACACACAGCAGCTGCGTGAATCATGGGCTCGTAAGGAATTCCATGGCAGACATCGCCACGAACTCAGCCAACCTCATGTCGACATGGAAGCGTCGAACAGATGGCTGATGAGTGGTGAGCTGTTTGGGGAGACCGAAGGGTTCATGATCGCGATACAGGACCAAGTCATCCCCACACGCAACTACAAGAAACACATTCTACACGATGCAAACACACACGACGACAAATGCAGAAAATGTCACACTACACATGAGACGATCGACCACATAATATCAGGCTGTCCCCTTCTGTCCCAAACAGACTACCTCCACCGACACAATCAGGTAGCATCGATCGTTCATCAACAGCTAGCACACAAACACTCACTTATTAAGAACACGGTCCCATACTACAAGTACACACCACAAAGCGTACTAGAGTCACCCTCACATAAGCTGTACTGGAACCGTCCCATTCATACAGACAAAACTATACATCACAACAGACCTGATATTACACTTGTTGATAAGGTCAACAAACAGACCTATCTCATTGATATTGCAGTTCCCATCAGCAAGAACATGCAGAAAACTCACGCTGACAAGATAAGTAAATACACAGACCTAGCACACGAGCTCCAGAAGCAGTGGAGGCAGGACCGAGTACGTGTTGTACCCATCATCCTGTCCGCTACTGGTCTGGTGCCTCACACATTGCATCACATCCTCAGCATACTAGGACTTCATAAAAACACTTATGCACAACTCCAGAAGGCTGTGGTACTCAACACAACACGCATAGTTCGGAAATTTATGGACACAAGCACACATCCCTAACTATTCTTCCAAACTTATTTATTTTTTATTTTTTTTATACACTTGGCAATATGTGCTTTGGTCCTTGACCCGCCATATTGTCCTAGCTGGGAAATCCCATGGTTTGAAACTTTTTCGATATAATAATAATAATAATAATAATAATTTTTATTTCCAAATTACAAATTGAAGTCCTGTTAGGATCTTCCATAAGGAGATCCCGTCAACAGGTGCTTAAGATTAAGTTGTACAAATTGTTTAATTACATAAAATAACAATAAATCACACAGAAAATTACAGATTTAAAATTATTATTTTATTACTAAAGAGATACCAAAAAAAACAACAATATAATGAATGTTACTAAATTATATATTTTTCTCTTATATATTATCTTTTCCCCTTATAAGAAAAAAACCATAGTCAATACAATAATAATAGTCACAACAAAATTATATGAAACAGACATAATAAACAAGGAAAAAACGAGGAAAAATAAATAAAAATGAATTCTATTTGTAATTAAGTATATTGTTGTTTTTTACAAGCCATTCTCGAACAAATTGTTTTAACAAAGAAATTTTAGAAAAATTATTGATATTTTTTAAACCAATTTTATTAATAATAGATTGTAATAGATACATAGAATTATTTTCTCCATAACTATTTAAGATTCTTGGATATTGTAATTTTAGGTAGTTATTATTTCTCATATTGTAATTACTATTATTAGGTATTTTACTTTTATAAATTAGAGTGAAGTAATTACTAATTATCAAATTATAATAAAATTTCTGTTGCGGTGTGAGTATTTTACTTTTTATCAGAACATCATCATCAGTTTTTTTGATTTTGTTATAACAAGAAAAAAAAACTAATTTTAATATCGTTTTTTGAAGATTATTAATTTTTTTTATATGTGTTTTATATGTTTTATTCCATACTAAATTTGCATAGTTAATTTGGGAGTCAAAAAATGCAAAATAAATCATAATTTTTGTTTTAATTGGCAAAAAATTTTTTGTATGATAAAGATATAAGTTATCGTATTTAATTTAGCATATAAATTTTTAATATGTGAATCCCATGTAAATGTATCATTTATAATTATTCCAAGATATTTAATAGATGTTACATTTGTGATTTTGTGGCATTTTGTTCATTCAGAAAAATTTTCATGTAGGCATTTGTGATTATGATAGTATATCTTTGGTATAAAAGTATTTATTTGTTTTCTAGGATGTATGAGCATACATTTCGTTTTATTTTCATTAATTTGCAGTTTATTATCGTATACCCAACACTGTAGTATATTAAAATCATTTTGTAAAATTTTATTTATTCTTGATGAGTTATTTCCATTTTTCAATAAGATTATGTCGTCTGCATAAATAAATATAGAACAGTTAGCAATATGCATAAAAATATCATTAATATAAATGATAAAAAAATAAAGGTCCTAAAATTGAGCCTTGACGAACTCCTGTTTTTATTTTTTTATTCTTACTGTTAGTTTGATTTATGGATACACAAATCTTTCTATTTTTAAAATAATTTTTTATAATTTCCAATGTAATTCCTCTAATTCCTAAATTTTCAAGTTTTTTGAAAAGCAATTTATAATTTATGAGATCAAATGCTTTTGTTAAATCTATAAATAAAACAAGTGAAAAATTGTTATTATTTAAATTATTATTGATATTATTGCTTAATGTTTCTAAAAGACTAGTCGTATTTTTATTTTTTTGATAAGCAAATTGATGTGCATGAATGATATTTTGTTTATTTAAAAAGTTATATATTTTATTTGCTATGTAAGTTTCAATTATTTTATTAATAATAGGTTGAATGGCAATAGGTCGATAATTCTCAATTTTATTTAAGCAATCATTTTTGTATATAGGAACAATTTTAGCAAGTTTTAGTCCTTCTGGATATCTTTTGCTGTCAATTATTCTATTAATAAGTAAAGTAAGTATAACAGTAAGCATATCATTATTGTTCTTTATAAGTGAAACTGGTATTTCATCAATGCTAACAGATTTAGTATTTTTAAGATTCATAATAATTGCATAAATTTCTGAAAATAAAGGCTTTTCCAAAGTAATAGAGTTAACAGTAGTCCAATTGGAGTAATCTTCATTTAAAATATTTTTTTTACATTTGTTATCTATTTTTGAAGTAATGTTACAGTAATAATTACAAAATTTATTTGCAATCGTTTTTTCTTTATTATTACCAGTTGACTGTTTAATTAATTTATTTAATTCAACATTAGTAGACTTTGAATTATATTTATCCTTTCCTAAAATATTATTAATCATAAGCCAACAATCCTGAGAGGAGTTTTTTTTCTTATAAAATTCTTTATAATAATTTCTTTTTGTTTTTTTAATTAATAAATTTATTTTATTTCTAATCTTTTTATAATTTTGTTTATAAATAATATGAGTTGGAATGCTTTTATGCTTTCTGTAGAGTTTATCTCTAATTCTTATTTCTTTTAATAAGCTTTCTGTCATCCAAGGTTTTTGTTTTTTATTCCTTTCAATTTTTTCTATAATGTTTATTGTTTTTCTCATTTTACTATCATTTATATTTTTTATAATTTGCTTGTATAATATATTCGGATTCATCAAATTCTCTGTGATGTTATCATTCAATAAATTTATAAAATTATTTGTTAGTTTTTTTTGATTAAAAGTTATTAAATTTTTCTTTATTACTGTTGTCTTATATATTGCTTTATTGAATTTCTCATTATAAAAAATGTCTATAGCTGTAATATAATGGTCAGATATAATTTCTTTACAAATAATTCCTCTTGTTTTTACTGAATTATCATTAAAAAAAATATGATCAATACATGTATTAGATTTACCAGTAATGCGCTGTTGACTTCTGGTTATGCCATAAATACAATTAGTAAAGCCATTAGTTAATAAAATTTTCGAATAGTTTAACACTGGATTACTATTCTCCAATTTGAATAAGTCAATATTTATGTCACCCACAATAAGTTGGAATTCTATTATCAATTTTTTTCTTTATTATATTGTGTAATTCTTTATTAAAAGATCTAATACTTTTTGATGGTGGTCTGTAAATAGCTAAGATATTAAATTTAATTTCATCTTTATCATCAACCAAACTTACTAAATTATTCTCAAAGTAGATGGTATCAATCTTAGTATTTGAAAATAAAAGATTTTGTTTGACATAAATTATAATACCACCTCCTTTTTTTATTTCTCTAGTATGAGCTAAAATTTTAAAAATTTTTATTTGAAACATATTTATTTCACTTTTCTTTATGTTTACCTCAGTTAAAATAATGACCTGTAGATGATAAAAAATATTACTTAATTTACAAAAAAAAATTTCCCAATTCAGTAGTAGGGATCTAATATTTAGATGTACTACTCTTAAAATTTGTGAATTATTATTTTTTTCAATTAATTTCAACCATTTTTTTGCATTTTTTAATTTATAAGTTGTTGGTTTTAAAATATTTTCTTGAAATTTTACAAAATCATCCATTTAAGCTTTAAAATTATTCTTATATAATTTCTTCATTCTAGCTTATTAAATTAACTTATCAAGATCTGCAATTTCTGATATTCTTACAATGTTAGTGTTATCATCTTTCCTTGCCATAATCTTACCAAATTTTACCCAAACATATTTATAATTCATTTCCTTAGCCTTACATTTTGACATCCACAATAGTTTTTTT
>JAFIDM010091501.1:41772-61967 GCA_023159025.1 Thereuonema tuberculata
GTCATTATTTGTAAACAACCAAAGATTTCTCTTTTCTTAAATTTCTTAACCTCTAATAAACAATACAATATAATGTTCAAGCACGATATTAATAATAATTCATATAATATTTTTCTTTTACTTCAGATCCACAAAACCTCCCCTTGCTTGAATATGATCTATTGTATACAATGACTACAATCCATTTTCAATAACGAAATGAAATTCTTTAAACTTTGTCCTCCCAACGGTTTCGTTAGACCATCTGCTATATTCTTACTGGATTGAACATATCTTAATTCAATCTCGTTTTTTTCAACTGATTCTCGTATAATATGATACTTTAAATCAATATGTCTGGATCTGTTTCTGTTAACGCTCTCTGTTGCTAGTTTCAATGCTGCTTGATTATCACAATTAATCAAACTAGGTTCCTTTATATATTCTAGTTCGTCCAATTCCACTAGTATGTTTTTAATCGCCTTAAATTCATTCAAACAAACAGCAAGAGCTATATATTCCGCTTCTTGGCTGGAACAGGCTACGATTTGGTGCTTCTTGGTTAACCAGTGTATTGGCCCATTACTGCAAATAATAACACATCCAGTAGTTGATTTACGATCTCCTACGTCGTCGGCCCAGGTGGCGTCGCAAAATGTGTTCAACCGTTCATTGGATTGTGAATATTTTAATTTAATATCTTGGGTTCCTTTTAAATATCGGAGTACCCTTTTCATTTGGATTTTATCCTTGTCCGTTGGGTTAGTTATTTTTCTTGATAACCTATTGACAGCATAGTTGATGTCCGGCCTAGTTGTGCTACTTAGATAATTCAGGCTCCCCACGATACTTCGATAAATAGTATGTTCTTGGGCATTGAGCAATTTTCCTTCTTCTGGATTCTTACATGAATTCGGATCCATTGGCGTTGTAATTTCTTTACAATCTTGCATATTTGACATGCTTAGCAAATCTTCAATAAATTTACTTTGATTGATCTCCATTATTCTTCGCTCACGATCATATTTAACGAACATTCCTAAGAATTCCTTGATTTGTCCAAGTTTCTTAATCTGGAATAATTTCTCTAACTTGTCGATTGTTACATTAACTTCATTTGGGTCTTCACTCATAATGAGAAAGTCATCAACGTAGACAATGATTATTACCTTTGATTTGCCGTCAAAATTTACATATACACATTGATCCGAATCAGTGTTCTTGAATCCTATCCTTTTCAATTTACTTTTAAGTTCCAGGAACCACTGGCGACCTGCCTGTTTTAAACCATACAGGGCTTTTGTAAGAAGTACACCATCGTGTTTTGTTCTATCATGCTGAACACCTTCAGGCATTATAAGATAGATTTCTTCATTTAAATTTCCGTACAGGTAAGCTGCTGTAATATCGCATTGTTGTACATACCAGGCTTTGTCCGTTGCTATAGCCATAAGTAACCGAATGTTTGTCATGCTCGGCGTTGGGGCATAGGTCTTGTCGTAGTCAATGAATTTTCTTTGGGTAAAACCGTTGACTACTAGTCTGGCTTTATATTTATCGATTTCGCCGTCCTTATGATACTTCACCTTAAATATCCATTTTGTGGATAATGGAGTGACGAACTTCGGTATTTTTACCTTCTTCCACGTTTTACGTGTGTTGATATTTTCAATTTCCTTATTGATGGCATTTTTCCAATTTTCTGAATCATCGCCATTGATAGCCTCTTGATATGACTTTGGTTCTTTAATCTGTACAACTAAAGCTTGTATACTATTAGATCTCTTTACTGTACCGGATCGTAATTTCATTCCTTCTTCCAATGCTGGTGTGGCGGCGACTTCACTTGCTGATTCTTCCTCAGACTCTTGTAAATCTTCCTGCTCACCCTTGGATTCATCGGATGAGGTGTCCTCATCACTTGTATGTATGTTTAGTCGAATTGCATCATTGTATTCTTTCAGTTTAGTCTCTTTTGCATTTATTAATGTTCTTCCAAGTACTCTTTCATTGATGGATGCATTTCCGGTTTCTTCAACTTTTCTTGTATCCGGGAACCAGACTTTATACCCTCTAACTCTTGGTGCATATCCTATAAGTATGCCCTGACGAGCTCTATGCTGAAATTTGTTCGTCCTTTTTATTTTGGGTATTCTAACGTATACCATACTGCCAAACTTTCGAACATGCTTTACGTTCGGGTCATACTTGTTGTTATTCCATATTTTTATGGGAATTTCTTTATTTACGCTTTCATGAGGAGTTCGGTTGTACAAATAACAGGCACACTCGATTGCAAAAATCCAAAACTCTAAAGGCAGCTTTGAAGCAATCAATAATGTTCGAGCTATATCCAGAAGTGTTCGATTGAACCTCTCGGCTATTCCATTGTTCTGTGGAGTATAGGCTGATGATAGTTGATGCTTTATGCCTTTGTCTTCAAAAAATTGATGTAGTTCAGTATTCACATACTCCTTCCCTTGGTCTGACAATACTTTCTTTATGCTTTTGTCCATTTGTTTTTCTACAAATTCTACAAATGCCTTTGTTGTCTTAGTCACATCCTCCTTAGATTTCAACAAGTAGACGAACGCTCTGCGCGAGAAGTCATCAACAAAAGTCAAGATATAACGGGCTCTATAATGATTGGCGATATTAATTGGCCCACAAACGTCAGTGTGAATTAGCTCCATTATTTCCGAACTCCTAATGTAATTTAATTTGTGATGCGGCTTGTCAGTTAGTTTACTCAACTTGCATGACTCACAAATTGTTTTAACGTCAATAGGTGTGGTATCTAACCCTCGTAAAAGCTTGTTATCAACAGCAACCTTTAATTTCTTGTATGAAAGATGTCCAAGTCTTTCATGCCACAAATCTGCTCTATTATGTGGTGTCTTGGTTAGAGTGACGCATTCATCTCTATATACATGTACTTTGGCATGGTACAAATTTTCATGCAATTCTCCTTTCACAACTTTGTCTCTATTTCGGTCTGTCACTATATACGTGTCACTTACTATGTTTTGGATAAAGTTGTTTTGTGCCAGTCGTGAAGATGATATTAAATTTATGCCAAGATCGGGGACATGATAGACTTCATTTAGAGTTAACATAACTGTATTATATTTATTAACATTACTCTTTAGTTTAACTCTCCCCTTACCTATAGCGTAAACGGGCTTAATTGATGCTCCGTGTATCTCCACAGGTCTTTCAAATGTTTTATACTCCGAGAAATCTTCTTTACTACAGCATATGTGGTGTGTGGTTCCACTATCCAACAGCCATGTTTCTTTACTTAAGTTTGCCAGCATACAGGTATGTGTCGCAGTTATCATTACACCAGAATACGACTTGGTTTTAGAATTCGCAAAACTCTTTTTCTTATGTGCCTTCTTCTTGTCTTCCACTTTAGAAGTATCCTTATCTTTTCTAAAACGACAGTTTTTGGCAATGTGCCCTATTTTGTTACATGCGTAACACTTTCTTTGCTCTTGATTGGATAAGTTAGTCTTATGTGGCTTTGCCTTGTAAGCATTAACATCCTCAAAGGTACGCACATTCCGAGTATTCTTTCTTCTTCTGTCCACCTCATCTAGTATTCTGTCAACGATGATATCAAACGTGAACTCTGGAGTATTTCTAGTCAGCATTAAAGCTTGTGCTGTGGAATCATAATGTGATGGTAGTCCAGACAGGATCATGAAACAAAGTTCTTGATCATCTACAGTACCCCCTATCTGGTTCAATTCCTTTAGCATTAGTTTCACATGCATTAATGATTTCTCAAGATCACCACTGTCTTCGAATTCAGTCATGTTGTATAGTTTCCGTTTTAAACGGGAGATCTTCAACAAATCTAACTTATTATACTTATTATCTAATTCTAGTATCAATTTGCTAGGGTCCATATTTTCTTTAATTAAAATCTTATATCTGTCCTCGAGCAATGCAATTATTGCTCCATATGCCTTTTCAGACTTGTCTTTAAATTTCCTCTTTTCCTGTTTATCCTCCAAGTTTTCTATGTCTTGTATTGACATATTGGCCGCACGCCATAAACCATCTTTCATAAGAATGTTCTTCATGTTTATGCGCCAAGATGCATAATTTCTACCATTGAATTTAGTTTCAATGTATGTGTGTGCAGCTTCGGCCATTATGTCCTGTATTATATTCAATACAAATAGTTAACTTGTGTCTGAAATAAAATAAATGTGTGTGGCACGCTTGAAAAAAGCCTTAGATAATTTACTTAATATTATTCTGATCATAGGCTAGCGCAGTGGAAGCGTCGACTAAAAAAACCAAAACCTTTTATTTGGGAAATCATGAAACACCTTTGTTCGGTTTTACATTCCCTATTAAAATGAATAATATGTAGCAGAGTTCGTATGGGTTATTCCAATCAAACGAACACACACACAGACACATTTAAGGACATTCAACAATTTATTGAAAAATGAATTTACTTCAAATACTTTGACTAATAACACTATTATTAATCTTCATTTCATTACTCAATAATACTTCTAGTATTCATAATGATTTAATATGTCTATAGATTAATAGTTCAATCAATAATTAACAGTTCCATAGCAATGGTTTTATGACACCGTATGTGATTATCCATGGTTAATTTCACCTTATGATCTATACATATTTATTGATGAATAATCAATAAACAACTTCTTGATAATAAAGTTAATTCAAATTCAAACTTAATATTTCATCGATGCACTAGTTCTCAATGATATTCCATTAGTTATAATAGTCACTTTAGTAATATGGAACTTCACTTAAGAAATTCGGCTAGACTTTACTTTACGGCACAGGTTGTGATGACAGACGAACAAACATAAGGTAAGCATTTTTCACCCTTTTCTTTTTTCAACCAAAAACAATTACGCTTAGGTTAGCCAAGTTAGGTTGGCTTAGCTGCAAGATATAACCCTTCAAATTTGGTTTAGGTTAGCCAAGTTAGGTTGGCTTAGCTGCACGATGTATGTATTGATAAATAACCCCGCCATTTTCATCCACTCACATCACACAATCGAAAAAAAAATTAGTTCCAAACCTGTGCCGGAAAGTAAAGTTTAACCAGAAATTCAATACTTCTCACAAATAAATGAATAGTTTAATTCTGAATCACTAAATCAAATATCAATAACTGTTTATCTTGATGATTCGATTTATATTTAGTTAAAGTTAATCACACTGTTGTCTTGAGAATAATAAATATTTATCCCTCCATCACTTCGTCGAATTTCGTCACATCAAAAACAATTAATTTCTCAGTTCAGCTTTCAGAAAAATAATCTTTTCCTCTTTAATAGTTACGTTCTTAAATTATGGAATGACCGCTCTGATCATTGATTCTTCATTCACGAGAATAATAAGAAAATCTACTTACAAGTTCTTGATAATTTTCGAATTTCCGTAATGGCGGTTTACCCTATTCGAATTTCGCTCCATTGGAGAATCGGCATCCATTTGTCGAATTCAGCTTCAATGAAGAATTGACGTTCTTTGTAGCCTTCTTCCATGATGCACACTAACACTCATGGACTGGCAAGATGTACATTCGCTTAAGTCATCCTTAGTTTATTGAAAAACTTATCGGGAGAGATACATGGCCTCACCGCTCGCTGCCATTTTTGGAATACACATATCACGTCACTGCGCATGTCACTTTTACTACATTCATGAATGACGTCATTATTTGTAAACAACCAAAGATTTCTCTTTTCTTAAATTTCTTCACCTCTAATAAACAATACAGTATAATGTTCAAGCACGATATTAATAATAATTCATATAATATTTTTCTTTTACTTCAGATCCACAATCCTATAGTGCTTTGTTTTAATTTGCATAGTCGCTTGTGCGTGCCGTACATGTCCTTGTAAGGTCGAGACTCCAAGCAGGTCGAAGGTCAAGAGCAAGTAGATGCACATTGGCTCTAGCTTAATTCTGTCGCCTAGTATTTCAGACCGAATGCTCCTGGACTGCTAAAGTTGGAAGATTTTTTTTTCTTTTCCAAAATAAAAAAAAAAGTTGTTGAGAGCGGCTTCCTCTGTGATGTTTATCAGCACATCAAAGATAATTTATTTAAACTTTGGTTTCTACTGAAACTGTTAAATATACTTAACAGTTTCCGTTAAAACCATAATTTAAAACCATTTTATATTAATTTCCATCGACTTTTCACAAATCTTTTAAAAATTATGAAGAATTTCCAAAAAAGGGTAGAGTTTTCTTCCCCTGTAATCTAAAATATTATTAAATATTTTAATGTCATTCATAGGAAAAGTAATAAAAAAAAAAAAAAAAAAAATCTATTTGTTTTTTTTTTAAAAAAAGTTGAAAATTTTTGAGTACTTAAGTGAAAAACATTTTATATTAACAGTGATTTTTTTCTTAATCCATCCGGTCCTAATTTGTTTTAGGCATTCTGTAGTAAACTATTAGTAAGGGATTCATTGCAGAAACCCAGTCTACGTTAAAGTTTCAGCTTAGTTTTTTTTTTGGTTTTTTTTTTTTTCGTTTTTGAAATACTGCAATCCAGACGGACAGAACGAGTGAACGAAAAGAAAATCTGGAAAACCAAAATGCTCGACTTAAAATTGTTTTCTAAATCCGGATTTGTTGTTTACGTTGCAGATTAAAAATTTTATCTTAAAATTTAAGATGACGAGATTCCATATCGTTATTTAGTTTATTACTGATATTATATGGCGACAATTTCAAGTAACTCAGCAGTGCCATATGACTTTGTGTACTCATCCGTAAAATGACTAATGAAGATGATCAAACTACTAGTACTAAACAGAAAGAATTTAAAATACAATATTTGCATTCAGGTGTCAGTGATGCAAAACGATACCTCTGTCTGACCTGTTCCTTGACGGCTTCGGAATATTGGACTGCATTAACCAATTCTTGACATTCCTTTAATTAATGGGCACGACAAATTTACTTGAAAAGGTTGAATCTGAGAAAAAAAAATCTTAACGATGAGTCTAAATTTCTCTGCAATTTGTTTATAGAGAATATGTTTGGCGCGAGTATGAACAAATCGTAAGCATTGACAAGAGAATAGCTGTTGGGGATTCATGTAAATTTGATGGTTTTTTTTAGATGGACAAATAGAATTCCATGTATTTTAAAAGATTTCATTAACAGAAGTATTTATTATTTCTATGAAGAAGAATTTTAATAATTGCCTAGAGAAATTTATTAAAATTAAAAATTTTACTTGTAATTATAATGAGGCGGAGGAAAGTATTTTGAAAGTACTTTTCTTATTACTACTGCAGATTTAAAAAAAAAAAAAAAAACTTACTACTTCAGAATTTGGCTTTTTTTTCGGAATGTTGAGTCCATTTTTAGCCTAAAGAGAGATTTTAATCGAAATGCTTCACGAGATATTCGATGGTTCACATATTTATTATCTTTCTGTTGTCCAAGAAATATGTTGCTGAGAGCCTAATAGGTGTTCTAAGTTTTAGTAGTTCTAGCTCAACTGAAATCCGACTCGTCTCTCAAAACCGAGGAGAAGAATGGTGGATTAAAATGTTGAGTAGGTAATTGCAAAAATTAATATCTCACTGATGTATAGTTCTCTGATAGCAAATCATGCGTCAAGAAGGGAAGGAATTGTAAGTGTGTACACAATGCTCGTGCTTTGAATCAGTATTTGGTTAGCTTTTTTTTTAAACAAAATACTTTTTATGTAAAGTTTTTCAATAATGTCAGATATGATATTGAGATTTTAGAATACTTGAATAGTTATTGAAGTGTTGTAGAAGTAAGCTTCAATTAACCTTGATTAACATATATTGTTGCAGTGGTATTTTTATATTTTCATAATGTTATTCTTAATCGTTAGATGAACTTTAACGTTATTGCAATTATAAAATGTAAGAAAAGATCTTTTGAAAACAAAAACAAAACATCAAGCAACATAAACTCTAGGTAAATTCAGTTTTCGGCAATAAATCTGTTACTATCTCAATAATGAAAAGGAAAAGTTAATTAATTTTTAAAGGTGTGTAGTTTTGAAAGTGCATGAATAGTAATCTTTTGCTGTATAGAATATTAAAGAGTTTCTAGGAAGTTAATGAGGTGTCTACCTAATTAGCTTAGTCACAGTTTAAAACATTTGTTTGAAGTGGAAATCCTCTTTTTAATCCTATCTCATTAGCGCTGTAAGTCAAGCATAAACTTTAATTTTTGAGCCAGAACAAGAATCCACTCTATAACACTCTATAATATACCTATTATATAAGATGTTATTTTTGGGGTGTGCCTCAGCTTCAACAGCTTTATAGTTTCTTCTCCTTTTCTTTGGCCCCTTCCATTCACCTCTAAAAATACTCCGTAGGATTTTGGATTGACAGGTATATTAAGGACTGGTTCGCAATGGTGAAAATCTGCAGGAAATGTGCAGAATTTAATAATATCTTTCTGTTCAATAATTTTAGGATTTTTCATAGAAGGATTGCGAAAGCTTTTAAGGCTGGAAAACATAGGTTTCTAATTATGAAGAATGATGGCTAGTGGCTTGAAGCTGGATTATAATTCTCCAAAATCTTATATTTTAGAGAATATTAGAGAAAGATTTTAGTCACCGTCATTTAGGACTATGCTGAGCTTCAAATTACGCTAGGCTTACAATCTTCGAAAAGGATTTTTTTTTTATTCTTACTTCAAATTACCGAAGAGCAATTATTCATTTATTGCTAGAGAAATATCCACCGAGAACATCCAACGAGAACATTTCATAATTATCACATGTATTGAAATGGTACAAAGCTGTTACCCAGATTGAGGGCGCTTCCGAAGTTGCATAAACCTAAAGATGAAAATGGACTCTACCCAGTCAGACCCATCATCAACTGCCGGCTTACAGCATTACAAGGTATTTCAGACTTTTTATATTCCAAAATGAAAGGTTTAAAAATAACTTCTACTCTTAGTGTCGCAAATAGTCAACAATTTGTAAAGAGTATTGTAAATTGCAATACATGTGATAATTATGAAATGTTCTCGTTGGATGTGAAACAACTATTTACATCTATAACCCGGATTGGTTTAGCCATGGAACATATTAAAACTAAACATTGCAAGAACTTTGTACAGCAGGATATTTTTGATAAGCTTATACCTCTCATTGAGGCAATGTTCTCCATGCAGTTTTTTGTATTTAACGGTAACATTTACAGGCAAACAGAGGGCCTATTTATTGGACTAGGAGCTTCAGCAGCCCTGGCTGAGTGGGTTATGCTTTACATTGAGGATTCGGCTCTAAATTTACTGCACTTGGGACAGGTACATATTCCAGCCTATCACAGATATGTAGATGATAGCTTTTGCTAGGCTGAAAAGAGTATAATCTTAGGGATCAGGGACATATTTGCCCAAATCAGTTCTAATATCGAATTTGATATTGAGTTTGAAAAGGACGAGGGGATTGCGTTCCTTGATGTATACGTACGAAGAAAGAAAAATTTTTTCTTTACCTCAGTATACAGAAAGTCTTCAGCGGCAGGGATTCTATTTCACTTTATGTCATACTTACCTTTAAATTTTAAAATAAACTTGGTTTCTATGTTTGTACGCAGGGCCTTTGTGAATTGCAGCACGGTGGAAGCTTTTGATAATGAAATAGGTGTAATTAGACAAATGCTAGTCATGAACGGATACCCGAAATGGTTTATTAACAGACATTTTAAAAGGGCTATATTGAAATACTACTGTAATGATGGGGACAGTTCCGTTGAAAGAAAGAAAAGAACATTTGTTTCTATACAGTATCATGCCGACCTTTTTCCAAAATTGAGCAGGATTACTCGACCAGCAGGATTGGTGCTCACAGCATCGGCTAATAATACCATTAAAGATTTTTTGAGAGCCCCAATAAATAACAATAATGCTACAGAACTAGGAGACAAAAAGAAAGGTCTTATTTATGGGCTCAAATGTTTGGATGAACCGTGTATTTACGTGAGGGAGACCAGCAGAACGATGGCGGAGCGGGTCTCGGAGCATGAAAGGGCAATCCGTAATGGCTACAAAGAATATTTGACTTTTCGGCATTCAAGGGACACCAAGCATATAGTGGACATACAGTGACCCATTGTAATGGGCCTTTGCAAAAAGGATTTCACGAGAAAATGTGCGGAATCCTTTTTTATTTTAACAACTAATGGTGCTTACAATGAATGGTTAACCGTACCAACTATGGCGGAATATGGTTTCAAGAAGAAGATGAGAAAAAAAAAATAATTTTCTTAAACCATAAAGTTGGTTTATAAAATTTTTTTAATTTTTTAATTTTTTATTTTTATTTTAAACTTCCTGTTTTATATAATTTTTTAATAAGTTTTTCGTTGCAGTATCTTAATTGTTTACCAATACACGGCCCAAGGTTGTAGTGCGTTCCTTCACAACAGTTCCAATGAGAAAAGAAGAGAGAAGAAAAAGAAGAGAGAGAAAAAAAAAAAAACTCATCACAACAACAGTACGAGCCAATGTGATGATCGCAAGGCAGCTTCAACTTTCCAACACTAGGAGGTTTAAGATAGTGAAGACATGTAAATCAAGACTGATCACATCATATTTCGCAACACGCTGTATTTTGAATAATTCTTTCTGTATAAAACATTGATACATTGTAATTCAAATTTACTTGAAAATAGTCATGCTATAGTGACTAAAACCTTGGTCGTTGTATTTTTTAAATTATGTTTTAAATATACTATTTAAAATAAGCAGGTGTGTCGGCTTAGTCCTTATTGCATTCGAATTCAAACAATTATGTAAAATGTTAATTAAAGGAATTAAATAATAGAAGTCATATTTTAATTCATAGAAATAAAGGAGTTGTACGATTATATTTAAACTAAATGCTTTTTTGAAAATACTGTTAGAAAAGAGAGAAATTATCCTAAAAGTACAATGTACATAGCTATATTGTTTCAGGGAAGTTGATGGAACATGCTCGTACAGTGGCCATTCAGTGAAAACATAATATGCAGATCGATTACAATGACACGTCCATCAACAAGTTTTGCACAGTTTCAGCAATTTCCACTCCTTGAAAAGCGGGGATTTATAAGGGATTTTATTTTTATCAATTTGCTGTAAAGAGATTCTGTGCAATAAGGTTTTAGGATTGGCTTAGAAACGAACAGCCCTCATGGAAGAATCAACTTTGCAATTTGAAACATTTTAACTTTCATTTTTATGTTGTGCTTAAAGGTTTTCTTGTAATAGATCTCCTCTTTTTGTGTCTTCTTTATCTGTTTTATTTATTTACTTTTAATTGTATTTTAGCAGAATTTAATGAAAACCGAAGCAATAGATAACATTCTGGAAGTACATAAGCCGTATTATTGTTAGGAAATGAAAATAGTTTTGACCTATTTGAGTAATTGACTATTAAATTTAAAAAGAGAGAGAACTTCCTTTTTTCTTCCTCTATCTGATTGAGCCCAGTATTAATCTTAACATGAAACTAATGGATTCTTTAACCTCAATCTAAATGTTAAGAAGCCAATATAACACTGAATTATCGTCTTCCTATTAAGAGATAATGAGGATTCATTTAATAATTAATTACTGCTAAAGATGAATTTTTTATTAAACTAAGGAATTGTATTCAATTGAAGTTTTAAGTTTTAAATGTACTTGTAATGACATTAAAATATTCGAAGTTTTACGCTGATATTTTAAATAATTTTCAACAAACAATCTACGCGAATATGGTTTAAATAAATAATTACATAAATGAATTTGAATCGGGCTTATTTAGATTGAGAAGAATTAAACTGCAAGTTTTGCGATTGATTTCGTCTTAATTTTAAAAACCACGAAATAGCACCATTTAATAATGGTAAGGCCTAATAATGTTTTTCATGTTCATTTAGCATTAATATTTAGTGCTTAAACGATTAAGGTATTTGTTAAATAATAACGTAATTATGACAGAGTTTTAGTGTTATTAGCTGATTATTACTAGATTATTATTATTAGATGTTAGTATTTGATGATGATGATTGTTTTTAAAGTGTTTTGACCGTAATGCCAAATACGAACATTGCCTAAAGGCAAAGAATGATACTTCAAAAAGCAAATTAACTCTGAAATGCATTAAAGTTCTGTTTTAATATATCACTTGCATCATAACCACAGAACAGCAAGAGATTTCATATAATCAGAATTAGGTTACCAAATCTGTATGTAATATTGGATTAATGTTCGTTCGTGTTAAGTAAGTGAATTTACCTCCAAAGCAAATTAGCTAAGTGAATCTGTTGACTTATTGGAAACTGTTCGAAATGAAATTTGAAAGCAACATTGAGAAAACGCATTTAATTTTGTTACACATGAGATATCCAGCTCTTACGACTAAATTTAATAACTAGTGACTCAAATTTATTTATTAATAAACTAGGTCATCTCCCGTGTACAGTTTGATCGATATAGATTTATGAAGAAGAGATATGTTGAGATGGATGTTAGATGATGAATACTTTGGTTCTATCATAGGTTGTACGCGATATTCTTGGCAACGAATTGATTGTGACTGTTCTTTCGAGTGAAGATAACTAAATTCTGATGACTTGTGACTCTAGACATACAGTTGTCGCTGAAGTGAAGACATCATCATTAGATGGCAACTTTATTTAGAGTGTATCCTTGAGCTTTATTGATAGATATCGCATAAGAAGGTCTGATTGGAAATTGTCTTCTTGTGAAAATGAATGGAAGTAGATTATCGCTTGGTTGCATAGATATTTGCTCAAAATTTTTTGCTCTTCTTTCTCCTTCCTTCCTCTTTCTCTCATTGTCCAACTCGGGACTGTGTCTTATAGCTGCTTCTTTCACCGTCATCCATGAAGTTCCGGGAATCGCTTCCGTATTTAGATTGATATTATCTCTATGACTTTCTTGTATTTCTCTCTTTTCTGCAGTCTCTTCCGTTGTCTCCTTAGCTCTTGATCGCCTATTACGCTCGGCTTCATTTTTTCGATCCAAATCTGTCTGTTGTGATCTTTTCAAACGTTTCCTCTCAATACCTTTGACTCTTCTTTCTCCTGGCTTCCTCTTTCTCTCATGGTCCATCTCGATACTGTGTCTTACGGCTGCTTCTTTCAGCGTCATCCATGAAGTTCCAGGAATCGGTTCCATATTTAGTTTGATGTTATTTGATGAATGAGTTGAGCAAATCTATACATTACTAAAATCTTCAGTATTATTTTATTATTCTATTTTATTCGTTTTTGCATGAACTCATCATTTGATAGCGCGCGCCGAGAGAATAAAACATTTGTGTCAAAACAAACAATTTTGAAGTTCAACCATGCTCATTCTGAATCTGTCGACTTCCTCGCAACAATGAACCATCCGAACAATTGCGCCGTTTGCATTTGTCGACTAAGGCACAATTACTAAGGCACACAACAATTCCACCGACAATTACCCCGGCACGCCCTTGTCCATTCTTGAACTGAGGCGGTCAATGGTAACAATGTTTTTGCAATTGTTGAACTGCGCCGGACAATCGGAAAAGAAAGATTTTATGTAGTAATATAGATTATTACACTAACTCTAATTATGCTAGTGTAACGGATAAATGAGATAAAACTACAGTCGGGCCTCTATTTAACGTACCTCTATTTTGCGAATTTCTCTATTTTGCGAACTTTTCTTTGGAACCAAGAACATTTTGCTACTTTATTCGTAAAATAACCTCCAAAATAACAGCGAAGTGCATTTTCTATTTAACGAACTTTTTCGAGGATACAGCTGAGATAAAGAGAAGAAATTAACGATGATGTGCTTGATGATTATCTTTCACTTGATTTTGAAGTTGAGACCTCGGAAACACTAACTGAATCGGATATTTTGGACAGTGTGAAAATAAAAACAATACAGCAATGAATTGCGATGAAGATGAAGATGATGAAAATGGAAATGATCATGATGAAGAAATCAAAAAACCTTCATGTGATGAAATGTTAAAATCATTTGAAACAATCCGACGCGGATTATAATTTGAAGAAAATACTGAAGGGGTTTTTGGTGCATTGCAAAGATGCGAGACGTACTATAAGCGAAAACACTTTTTCAAAACAAAAAAAACTCAGACAAAATTAACAGACTTTATTAGTAAAATTTAAGTACGCATGTGGTAATATATGCTTTATGTCTTTAAAATTATTACTTTTTTAATAAATTTTATTGTTTATGTCTTTTAAATCTGTTTTATGTAGTTTAAAGTAATTTTAAAAGGTGAATCTCTATTTAATGAATTTTCCATATAACGAACTTTTGGGGGGGATTTAGCGACTTCGTTAAATAGAGATCCAACTTTAATACAAAAGCTTAAGGAAAAAACAGGACTAATTGCACATTAAATTGAAGTCATTGTATAACTGAGATGTAAATGATCCTGTTGTTTTTTTTGTTTTACTATCTTCACTAGTAGCATTTTATTTAATATAATATGCAGCTATCTATAAATTATAACAGACGATACCTTTTAATGGTGTAGCTCAGCAATGAAGAAGCTCCAACCGTTTAATAAAAGAATATTATGTGAAGTGATTTATCTAAAAATGACGAATTGATAAGAAAAGTTTTGTGCCATTCCAAAAAGATACTTTTACAAAGCTAAATAAATATTTAAGTTACAACAAAAACTCGTGACATGAAAAATAAAAAACAAAGCTTAAATAATTTTGTTAGGAATGATAATTTATATAAATTATCACACACAAAATATTTTACGCATTATATTTTTGAATAGTGATGAGTTTATTCTTTTAATTTAATAAAAGAATTCAAACTGAAGGTATCCCAAATTATATAATATATCCAAATTACAGGATTGTAATTTTTCGTCATAGATAAAAGGTTAAAATCAGCTACTACAAACTATGTAGTTATTCCATATATAAAGAACATTAACAATAACATCAAAAAATGTCTCAGAAAGCATAATATACAGATAATTAACAGAACTAATAACAAATTAACATACCGGAAAACTAATAATGAGGTGGATATTCTAACTAAAACTAATGTTGTATATGCCATCCCATGCAATGACTGCAATAAGAAATATATTGGTTATACTAACCAAACTCTTAATAAAAGGAAGAAACAGCACCAAACCAATTACAATAACAAAGATGAATTTAAATCCACTTTATATATCCACAGCAAAAATACAACCCATACCCCCAACTTTGACAATATTCAGATAATAGACCACGCCCATAGCACTTTCTCACTCACATTGAGAGAGTCTTGGCACATAGCCAACACCCCCACCATTAACCATGAACTATCAAATACGGTCATAAAAAACTATTTAAATGTATGTTATCCGAGCCAGCAGCACAGTTGAGAATAGCCTACAGGTTAGGCTGAAACGTCCTGTTTTTAACCTTTTATCTATGACGAAAAATTACAATCCTGTAATTTGGATATATTATATAATTTGGGATACCTTCAGTTTGAACTTTGAACAAACATTCCCAATCTGAGTTAATAAAAGAATATTAAAAATCACTATGTATATAAAAGTATAGTAATATTAATATTATTATCTTAAGTAATAATTAGCAATCGTTAGGTTACGTAACATTATCTGACGAAAGACGTGTCGAGGAATTTGAAATAAGAGGGGTTATGATAATCTTAGCAGTTCAACCTAAAAGAATTTTTTTTTAAGATTGGGGAGGGTTTCCTCAAACAAAACGATTGCTTTCCAACTAAAAAAACAGGTCCAAAACGCTAGATCTCTTCCATTGTCGAATGCAATTGGAGAAAGGGTGATAATCCTTCCCTCTTGGCAGGCCAATGTTATTTAATCATATATTTGCACTCATTTGAAGGATAACTCTAATAAAGAATATTACATTTTTTAATAGTTTTATATTATAAAATTTTAATGCTTTAGAAGATTAAAAACATGACTGAATAAAAAAAAATTCTTCATATATCAAGTCATTGTAATCTTCTAGTAACATCTCTCTCTCTGTACATACAATGTTTCATTTCTATTTTGAATCGGGATCAATTCTTCCTTTTTTATTTATTTCTTATATTGATCATTTTTCATTAGGACTGTAGTTATTTTCCCGTCAACAGGTGCTGTATTAATTAAAATGTACTTATTTAAAGTACTTAAAAATGTGTATTTGACTAAAGATAAAATTACATTAATTTTTTGGGCAAGTGAATGAGGAGTGGTATTTACTAAAGACAAAGATGAGATAATGAAACAAACGTTAAGATATGATAAAAAAAATAAACAATCAAGAAAAATAGTAAACAATTATAATGAAAATAAAATAAGCAAATGTTAAAAGAAGAAGATAAAATAAATTTATTATTTACATATAAACTATTATTACTATGCAGATATCTCTCTCAAACAATATATATATATTTATAGTTTATAAACTTGTGCCTAAACATCTATATATATATATATATACATAAAGTAATTGAATGGATCAATGGCAGAGCTGGCAAACGATTATAAAATGATTCGTTACGTTTTTAGTTTCAGGCAAAAACGTTATTTCGTTTTTTTTTACTCTAAAATCCAAATTTTTTTAACATTAACAAAATAAGTAGGCATGAATTAAGATAGGTATTATTTATTTATTTAATTATTTATTTAATATTAATAATTTAATATCTTATACATTAGATACATATATATCATATTTGTAAATTAAAAAATAATTTATTATTATGCAAAGTTTCAAACTTGGGTTTCCCCAGCAAAGACAACATGGCGCAGAGGAGGATGCGGGACCTCGGGTAGGATGAATTTTGCGGGGCCCTAGACAATCCTATTTTAACAACCAAAAAAAAAAAAAAAAATGACAATCCTATTTTATCCTCTTTTTTCTAACCAGGCGCAGGGCCTGAAGCGACCGCCTCGTTCGCCACCCCCTAAAGACCGGCTCTGGGGTCAAGGACCAAAGCACATACTGCCAAGTGTAAAAAAAATGTGCGAGAATGGTTAGGGATGTGTGGTTGTGTCCTAACTATGCGTGTTGCGTTGAGATTCACAGCCTGAACTTGTGCATAAGTGTTTTTGTGAAGTCCTCGTGTGCTGAGGCTGTGGTGCAATGTGTGAGGCACTAGACCAGTGGCGGACAGAACGAAAAACACGTACTCTGTCGTGCATCCATTGCTTCTGACGCTCATGTGATAGATCGGTGTATTTATTGATCTTGTTTGCGTGAGTTTTCTGCATGTTCTTGCTGATAGGCACTGCAATATCATAGAGATAGGTCTGTTTATTGATCTTATCAACAAGTGTGATGAATGGTTTTGGTGTATGAATGGGGTGGTCCCAGTACAGTTTATGTGAGGGTGACTCTAATACTCTTTGTGGTTTGTACTTGTAGTACGGGACCGTGTTCTTAATAAGTGAGTGTTTGTGTGCTATTTATGATAATAATAATAATAATAATAGCAAACACACATGACGACAAATGCAGGAAATGTCACACTACGCATGAGACGATCGACCACGTAATATCAGGCTGTCCCCTTCTCTCTCAAACAGACTATCTCCACCGACACAATCAGGTAGCGTTGATCGTTCATCAACAACTAGCACACAAACAATCACTTATTAGGAGCACGGTCCCGTACTACAAGTACATAGCACAAAGCCTATTAGAGACATCCTCATATAAACTATACTGGGACCGCCCCATTCACACAGACAACACCATACATCACAACAGACCAGACATCACACTTGTTGATAAGGTCAACAAACAGACCTATCTAATTGATATTGCAGTGCCTATCAGCAAGAACATGCAGAAAACTCACGCAGACTAGATCAGTAAATACACTGATCTATCACACGAGCTCCACAAGCAGTGGAGGCAGGATCGAGTACGTGTTGTACGCATCGTTCTGTCTGCCACTGGTCTGGTGCCTCACACATTGCACCACAGTCTCAGCACACTAGGACTTCATAAAAACACTTATGCAAAACTGCAGAAGGCTGTGGTACTCAACACTACACGCATAGTTAGGAAATTTATGGACACAACAACACATCCCTAATCATTCTCGCACACGTCTTTACACTTGGCAGTATGTGCTTTGGTCCTTGATCCGCCATATTGTTTTTGCTGGGGAAACCCAAGGTTTGAAACATAAAAATAATAATAATAATAATAATAATAATAATAATAATAATAAGTCGAACAGATGGCTTATGAGTGGTGAGCTGTTTGGGGAGACCGAAGGGCTCATGATCGCGATACAGGACCAAGTCATTCCCAGACTGAACTACAAGAAACACATTCTACACGACGCAAACACACACGACGACAGATGCAGGAAATGCCACACTACACATGAGACGATCGACCACATAATATCAGGCTGTCCCCTTCTCTCTCAAACAGACTACCTCAACCGACACAATCAGGTAGCATCGATCGTTCATCAACAGCTAGCACACAAACACTCACGGACACCGTCCCATACAACAAGTACACACCACAAAGCGTACTAGAGTCACCCTCACATAAGCTATACGGGGACCGTCCCATTCACACAGACAAAACTATACATCACAACAGACCTGACATTACACTTGTTGATAAGGTCAACAAACAGACCTATCTCATTGATATTGCAGTTCCCATCAGCAAGAACATGCAGAAAACTCACGCTGACAAGATAAGTAAATACACAGACCTAGCACACGAGCTCCAGAAGCAGTGGAGGCAGGACCGAGTACGTGTTGTACCCATCATCCTGTCCGCTACTGGTCTGGTGCCTCACAAATTGCATCACAGCCTCAGCACACTAGGAGTTCATAAAAACACTTATGCACAACTTCAGAAGGCTGTAGTACTCAACACAACACGGATAGTTGGAAATTTATGGACACAAGCACACATCCCTAACTTTTTTTCCATTTTTTTCTTTCTTTTTTTTTTTTTTTTTTCAATACACTTGGCAATATGTGCTTTGGTCCTTGACCCGCCATTTTGTCTTAGCTGGGGAATCCCGAAATTTGAAATTTTTTCGTTATAATAATAATAATAACGACAGAATATCATAATCAAAGATCTCAGCATCATGTCTGAGTAATTGTTATTCAATTTATTTATGCCTCATTAAAATTAAAATGACATTTACAGCAAAAGGTGTTGAACACCTGGAGTTAGTTATAACTTCTCAATATAAAAAGTGTCAAACTTCCTGAGGGAAGAACGATATCCTGTGTAGTTCACGAAATATATAAACAATTTAATGTATAATATTACGTTTCGGCAATACAATTTTAAACATAAATTAGTTTCTTTCTAAATTAAGCTCCCGGATACACCCCACTTGTACTTACGGCCGTAAGGGCCTACTGTACCGGCCCGAGAATTCATAAATGAACGTAAGCATCCATACAGGCCCCGGGTTTTGAATCCAGATTCAGGCTTGTCAGCCAAATCAGATGGTCAGCGCATATGACTATGCCTGAACGTTAACGTAGGCTGCTTTATCAACTATAAGTTAGAACGTATTTCAGGATAATTACAGAATATAATGATATACCACGATCTTCATCTATGGAAACAGCCAGGGCCAGAATTTGATCAATTACATTTCTTGATGATATACAATCGATAAAATATGTAAATATAAGTAAATAGGAAAAGGTCTAATTTTTCCACTGAATTCCTAGCGAAATTAAAATAAGCCTACAATCTGATCGGTATGCTGTTCTCAACGTAATATCTTAGATTTAGGAATCCCATTAAATACAATTTTAATATCCGAGAGAATCAAAAGTGTGCTGGCAATG
Organism: Thereuonema tuberculata; assembly: GCA_023159025.1. NCBI lineage: Eukaryota > Metazoa > Arthropoda > Chilopoda > Scutigeromorpha > Scutigeridae > Thereuonema > Thereuonema tuberculata. The sequence goes on from JAFIDM010091501.1 coordinate 61,625, forward strand.
ACCAAGGTTAAGAACCTCCATTCTAAACAGAAAAATAGCAATGCAGTCAGAAAGTATCCAGCAACATTTTTTTTTTTTTGCAAATAGATAATACGAAACAATAAAAAATAAAAATGAGTGGAACACACAGAAATAACGAGTCTTTTCTTAAAATTAAATCTACTTTAGTTCTGTTGTGCCGAATTATAGTTGCAGTTAAAACTATAAATGGTAGAATTGAATACCATCATTTAAAGAAGCAAAAAAAAAAATTACGATTTGATATTAAATGAAAAAAGTTAAATGAAAAAAGAAAAAAAAATCAACTGCATTTATGCTAATAAAAAGAATCTTTTTCTCACTT